>PVKM010033754.1:0-15829 GCA_004027735.1 Carollia perspicillata
CACACACACACACACAGTGGCCCAGACTCCGGAGGATGGTATACTAATACTATCTGGACCACCTACTGGGCTCATCTGTCCACCGCCAGAGGAAAGACATCTCTCAAGGGCAGAGATTAGTGAAAAGGAATGGAAACATTTATTTAAGGCTATACAAACTTAAATAAATGACCCAATGTCCCCATTAAACTATCAAAGTCCTTTAGGCCAACTACTGATGCCCATAGTGCTTCCTTCTCCCCCTGCCCCTATCCATAAGTCCGGAAAAGCAGCACACAACTGCATCTCCAGGTCACTGGCACCATCAGCTGTGATGCTGTCCAGGCAAAGCCTCTTCTTTCCTCCACCAGAGCTTGGTGGATTCCCTCCTTTCAATGCTGCAAGGGGATCTGCACTCCGGCTCCAACCGTGTGGCTCTTCCCCACTGCCACCGCCACATGGTTCTCCTCCTACTGCACCAGCACTGCAAAGGAGTCTGCACTCTTCCAAGTCCATGTGGTTCTCTCTCCTAATGGCTGCCACCTCCCCCCTTTTATACTCCCGCAGTCTTCCTCTGCAGCTCCATTTCTGGCTCCTCCCACAGTCGGCCATATCCCCCAGGACTCCCATACTCGGTTGCCATAGTGAGTCTGGGAAGGCATGGCCCCATGTGGTGGAGCCAATCATCTCTCAGGCAGGCGCTGTAACCAGGGGGAGTTGCCTCCCAGTAACACTGCCAGGGGGGAGGGTGTGCAGCACAGAGTGGGGTCCTTGATCCCTCTTTGGGCCCCCCCTCTTGGCTGCACCCTGTTACACTATCACAGGAGATCCACCAGACTCATCCTCACGATTCTACCAGAGGCTCTTTCAGTGACTGAGTCTGGCAGACAGCTGGTGGGTAGAAGCAGGTGGAGAGACATATCCTGGAATGCATGGGGACTTTTGCTGGCTGCCTCTGGGCCCGGTGCTGGTAAAAGCAGGCCTTGAAGCAAGGCTTCATTTTTCCCGTGTGCAGACAGGTCTAACAAAGGCATACACAAACTGTGGATTGCTTATAGCTTCAGGCAGGTGGCCTAGGGCCAGGCAGCATCTGCCATTGGCCTGTGTCAGAGCCCCTCCCAAAGAGCCCAGAAGCAATGCGCCAAGTGGCCAGCATCAGAGCAAGACCCAACAAACTTCACAAACAGCATATCCAAAGACAACTCACAGCAGGTACTAAATGCTGCTGAGGAGAATACTGTTGTTTTCTTTTTAATTTTTTGTTTCTTTCATTTCTATTTCTTTATTTTCTTCTTTTTTGTTTTGCCTTCCATTTTTCCCCCTTTTCTTTTCTTATTCTTTTTTCTTTTCTTGTTCTGCTTTATTTCCTTATTTTTCCCTTTTTTCTTATTCTTCCCCCTTTTTCTTTTTATTTAATTTTATATTTTATGTTGTTTTTATTTGGTTATTTTTTGTTTATTTGTGGTCAGCACCTGCACAGCAGCTCACACGCCATGGTTAGAGTTGAGCTTCATACTCAGAAAGCCTGAGGGTCCATCCCACATACAAATGGGCCAACAGCAATCAAGACTGAATTATAACAGGGAGGCCCACAAAACCCAAACAAGGGATATTCTAAGAGCGCCCAGTGCAGGAGATCAAAGAGATCACACCACTGGGTCCCACAGGACACCTACTACATAAGGCTACCACATGAAGACTGGGAGACATAGCAGATCTATCTAATACATAAATTTTTAAAAAATATCCAAAATGGGGAGATAAAGAAATAGGCCCAAAATGAAAGAACTGGAAGACTCTCCAGAAAAAGAGCTAAATGAAATAGAGGCAAGCAACATGTCAGAGTTCAAAGTAATGGTGGTAAGGATTCTCAAGGAACTTAGAACTATAACAGCATGAAAAAGGACATATAAAGCATGAAAAAGGACCAGTTGGAAAAGAAGAATACCATAGCTGACATCGAGAATACACTGGATTATATTTTGCTTGCTTGTTTGTTTTGTTGCTTAGGCTCCTGTTAAAGGTGAGATCATATGGTATTTGTCTTTTACCACCTGGCTTATTTCACTTAGCATAATGCTTTCCAGTTCCATCCATGCTGTTGCATATGGTAGGAGCTCCTTCTTCCTTTCTGCTGCATAGAATTCCATTGTATATATGTACCATAGTTTTTTTGATCCATTCATTTAATAGAAAACAGGATGACAGTAACCAGAGGGGAGAGGGGAGGGAATTTCAGGGGAAAAAGGGAAGGGATTATAGGAACAAGTATAAAGGACACATGGACAAAAACTAAGGGGGGTAGAAATGGGAGGGAGGTGGGGAGCACTGGGAGGGGTGGACTGGGACAGGAATAAAAGACAAAAAACTGTACTTGAATAACAATTAAAATAAAATTTTTTAAATGGCCACAATAATATAAAAAAAAGAATACACTGGAAATAATAAAAAGCAGGCTGGATGAAGCAGAGGATCAAATCAGCAATTTGGAAGACAAGATAGAAAAAAGACACACAATCAGGGCTACAAATAAAAATAAAAAGAATGATGACAGTTTAAGAGAAATTTGGGGCAATAAGAAATGTAACAACATCCACATTATAGGGGTACAAGAAGAAAAAGAGAGAGAGCAAGGGGTCCAAAACCTATTTGAAAAAAGAATGACCAAAAATTTCCCTAATCTAGTGAAGAAAAAAGACACACAACTCCAGGAAGCACAGAGTCCCAAACATGATGAACCCAAAGAGGTCCACACCAAGACACATCATAATTAAAATAGCAAAGGTTAAAGGCAAAAAGGAACCTTAAAAAGCAGCAAGAAAAAAAGCAGTTAATTACTTAAAAGGGAGCTCCATAAGGTTGTTCTCTCAACAGAAATATTTCAGGCCAGAAGGAATTGACATAAAATGTTCAAAGTGATGAAAAGCAAGTACCTACAACCAACACTACTTTACCAAAAATATGACTTTTGGGTTGAACATTATGAATTAAATTGTGTTCCCCTAAAATTTGTATGTTAAAGCCCCAACCTCCAATGTAGCCAGGTCTTTAAGAAGATAATTAAGATTAAATGAGGTCAAGAAATGGAATCCTAATCCAATAGGACTAGTGTTTTTATAAGAGACACCAGAGATATATATATATCTGTTTTCTCTGTCTCTGTCTGTCTCTCTCTACTTGTGTGCGCATGAAGAAAAGGCTTTGTGGGGACATGGTGAGAAAGTAGCCATCTGTAAGCCAGAGAGGCCTCAACAGAAACCAATCCCTCTAGAAACTTGATCTTAGACTCCAAGCCTGCAGACCTGTGAAAAGATAAGTGTCTATTGTTTAAACCACCTAGGGTTTGTTTTTGTTCTGGCTGGTGTGGCTCAGTGGATTGAGCACCAGCCTGTGAACCAAAAGGTCACTGGTTCGTTTCCCGGTCAAGGCACATGCCTGGGTGGCAGGCCCAGTCCCCAGTGAGGGGGCATGCGGAAGGCAACCACACATTGACATTTCTCTCCCTCTCTTTCTCCTTCCCTTCCACTCTCTCTATAAATGAATGAATGAATGAATGAATGAATGAATAAATAAATAAATAAATAAATCCTTAAACCACCCAGTTTTTGATTCAGGTTTCCCTTACTACCCAAAAGTAAAGCATTTCTATGAAACCTATTGTAAACTGAAATGGAATGAAGTAAAGACACAATTACCATTAATTTACATGAGGTCCATCCAGAAGGTATCTAGCCATGTACTATGAAAAATAGAGACATTTACTGAAGAAGATACAAGATACAAGAAACATTGTACATAGGACAATGATGCCTAAGACACCTTCAATGTAGGCAACTTAGGACCCCACACAGTTCTCCCAATCACCACCAGCTGCCCTGTTGTATTTTCCTGACTCTCATTGACAGTCTGAAATCTCTTCCCTTTCAAAGGTGATTTTAATTTTGGGAAAAGCCGGAAGATGCAGGGCCCCAAATCCAGGCTGTAGTGGGGCTGAGTCACCTGGGTGGTTTGATGTTTTGCCAAAAACCTCTGCATGAGATGTGATGCATGAGTGGGTGTGTTGTTATGATGAAGCTGCCAATTACCAGGTGCCCATAGCTGTGACCTTCTGAATTATGAAAACAGTTTCCACAGAGGAATGTTTAGCTTAATGCAAAATTTGATACAGATCCATGGTTTACTTGCTCAGTCATTTTGAATGCAGCGGTCACACAGTACACATGCTCACTGAATGGCGTCTAACACCCCCACTGACTAGTACAGTGAAGTTGTCATTGTTCATGTACGCACATTCCAGTCCACTCTCCTTTGCTGCCAGGTTACATCGATGTTATGCAAACTATTTTCATTATATTAACAATGGCTGGACTTTTTATAGACCGACCTCATACAGAAAAATTTTCAAGTATTCCCAGACCCCCCAAAATAACCTCTCTAGTGCTCTTCTAATACCTTAGGACACATCTTGCTAATGGGTGCATAAAATAAACCAAGACAAAGCACCAAAGCTCACAGACACAGTCCAAAGGTACAATCGCTTGATGCTGAGATGTTCAGTGTGGTTCCCAGGGAAGGAGCTGGTGGTGCTATTCTTGCTGCTCAGGGTGTGTGCTGCCTCTATACCAGCTTGCTGCAAAACAAATACTAAGTGCTTTTCTTCTTTTTTGCCTTTTTTAAATAAAAGTGAGGACAGGGCTAAGGGGGGTGAGTTTGAGGGTGGGAGGTGGGGATGGATGGGGTAGGGGGTATAGTGGGGTGAAAATGTAGACAAATGTACTTGAACAACAATAAAAAAGTGAAAATCCTCTTCGAATTTCCTTTAGTTGGCAAAAATAGGTAATAATGTAGGTCTTTTGTAAAAGTAAAGTAGCGTAACGGAAACTTTTGAAAGCAGGAAATACCTGTATTTGGTTATGGCAGTCCAATCAGACTACTACAGTACTCCCTGCTAAAGCACAGGAAGTATAATTTCTCAATACTCAATACTTTCTCAATACTTTAAACATCCCTTTAAAGAGCACAGTGTGAAAAGGGGAAAAAAATAACTTTACAGTGGAGAAATCTGACAACTACTACCTCAGTCAGGTGATCAATGTCAACATCAACTGTCAAAAAATTATGTTTATAATATAATACCCTCAATATGATGTTATGAAAGTGGCATTTCATGTCTGTGATCTTCCTCTCAAAAACCAATTAGCCCCAGTCTAATTATAGGAAAAATACTAAACAATTTCCAATAGAGGGGCATTCTACAATGTACTTGGCCAATATTCCTCAAAACTGTCAAAGTCGTCAGAAACGAGAAACATCTGAGTAACAGTCACAGCCAAGAGGAGCCTAAAGAGACATAAAAATTAAATGTAATGAGGCATCCTTGATGGAATCCTAGAATAGCAACAACAACCAAAAACCATTAGGGTTGAAAGAAGGTGAAGGGATTAGTCAGAGAACATACATGGGTGACCCAGGGACATGGACAATAGTGAGCGAATTAACTGTGGGAGTGGGGGACAGGATGGATGGAGGCGGCAGAGCAGGAAAATTGGAACAACGGTAATAGCATAAACAATAAAGCACTGGGTTGGCCAAAAAGTTCATTCGTTCTTTTTCTGTAAGATGACTCTAGTAGTGTTTAGTTGTCCTTAACTTCATTTGAAACAATTTTGCTAGATTGTATTGTGACAGTTGTCATATCAGCATGCATTTTTAAAAAATTATTAAAATTGGCAAATTTTTGTGTAGCCATTTTAATATTTAAGATGGAAAAATATGGGACATTTTCAGTATATTGTGCTTTATTACTTCAGGAAAGGTAAAAATGCCACTGAAATGCAACTGGTACCTTTAAAAATAGTCTATTTTTCTAATTTAAAATATTCACATTCATATTAAAATCATCACCTTTATATTATCACCATCATCATCTTCATCAAACAAAACTAAACTTTCTTTCCCTGTAAGAACATTTTATGTATTCTCCCAGAAATTTTTCAGGCATATGCAATATATTTTCTTAAAACAAAAATAGATTAAATCTCTCTGGAGAAATTTTTGTTTTGTTTTTTAATCCTCATCTGAGGGCATGCTTATTGATTTTAGAGAGAGGAGAAGAGAGGGAGATTGAGGAGAGAAACATCGATGTGCGAAAGAAACCTCTCATGTGTGCCCTGACTGGGACAGAACCTGCAACCTAGACATGTGTCCTGACTGGGAATCGAACCCACAGCCTTTCAATTTATAGGACCACGCTGTAACCAACTGAGCCACAATGGCAAGGATAAGAGAGTAAGTTTTAACTGATATGTGAGAAAAAGAGCAAGAAAGTACACAAAAAGTTCAGAAAGAAGTGAACACTGAAGAAATCAAAAAGCAATGTAATCTTTTTCACAATTAAGATAATTACCTCATATAAGTAAAATCATATATTTGTCTTTTTCTGTCGGACTTATTTCACTTAGACCTCTAGGTCCATTCATGTTGTCTCAAAAAGTAATATTTCATTCTTTTAATGGCCGAGTAGTATTTTATTGCATATATGCACCACAGTTTTTTATACACTTGTCTCTTGGTGAGCACTTAGGTTATAATCTAAAGAACAAAATAAACATGACAACAAAATAGAAACAAAACCATAGATACAGAAAACAGACTGATGGTTGACAGAGTGGAGGGGCTTTAGGAGGCTGGGTGAAAGGGATGAAGAGATTAAAAAGTACAAATTGGTAGCTACACAAGAGTCACAGAGATATCAATTATAGCATAGAGAATAGAGTCAATAATATTGTAATAACTATGTATGAGGTCAGGTGGATACTAAAAATATCAGGGGACCACTCTGTAAAGTACTGATACATGATTGTTTAATCACTATGCTGTACATCTGAAACAAATCAGAATAATATTGAATGTGACTGCAGTTAAAAAATAAAAATTTTAAAGACTATTTTTGCATAGATATATTAAAGATATTCATATAAGATATTTAGGTCCTATATATTTTTACAATTAAAGCTTGAAATGATCATGAGACTCCACCTGTTAGTAAAATCTACTTGTGACTCTTTTTGGAAATATTAACTGGGGATCCTTACATAGTATCATCAACAACTAAATTAGAGGAACATTAATTTTTACCTTCCATGGTTAAATTTTCTTTCATACATTCCAATTCTGTGTGGATAAATTCTTTTGTAGTCTTTTTTTCTTTAAGTAGCTGAGCATATTTTTGAAAAAAAACTGAAAAAGAGAATAAGAACATTCACTTTCCTGGTAGTGTGATGACTTTGCTTTTCATTATTACTCTCTTGCATTCTTTATACAAAGAAAACTTACAAATGCCCAATTACTTGAGTAGGAAGATCCTGAGTATGGAAAAGATTTCCTTTCAACCCATATTCAACGTAATCCCAATCCTACTGATTTTGAAATCAGAGATTTATCCAGGTGTAGCTACAAGATCAGTACTTGAAAGAGACACGGCCGTTCCATCATTATGGGTCAAAGGCACTCATCCATATTCTCCTCCAATATAAATGTATGGTCCACACAAAAACTAAACTTGGAGGAGGAGGAAGAGAGAAAAAAATGGCTTCTGCTTTCACACTCTAGGAAAGTTACCCCTATAATAGTCATCAGTAACATTCCAGGGCTCCTTCTTAGTTTTCTTCCTCTTTTATCTCCTGCAATAGTTGGCCTCAGCTCTCTCCCCCGCGCCCACCCCTGTTACCTCTTGGTTTTAGCCAGGACCACTGAGCCCAGTCCACATTGCCAGATCACAAAATCATGGGTCAAACAGCTGTTGTTTTCATCCACTAACTTTTACATCGGCCTAATTATAAAGCAGCAGAAGGTAATTGATACAATAACCTTCAGTGTAAAAACTCACCCTCTTGAGAATTGTACACAATACTTTTCCTGACCTGAGCCCACTTTTTTCTCCCACCTACAGCTTCATTTCTCACAGCTCACTTAGTACCATATGTTCTAGTCTTTCATTCTTAGGTTTCCCCACCTTTTCCCATATTCTCTAACATCTCTATGTCACCTCCTTCAGGAAGCCTATCTCAGCCTCTTGCGCTTCTTGCCTGTGCAATACTAACGTACAACCTTGTAACCACTGGTTCACATGACCAGTTACTACCACTCTCTGAACTTCTTGAGACCAATGGTGATGGCTTGGATTCTGTCTGACATAGTGTCTGACATAGAGTCAATGGCCATTATTGCTTAATGAATGACCAAATGAATTAATAAAATATCTATAAACTAGATATTAGTTTTTATGTCTTTTAACAATTAAGTAAAGTCCTTTTTATTAATCCTCACCCAAGGATATATTTTTTTTTTGAGAGAGAGAAATATGGAGGTGAGAAAGAAACATCAATTGGTTGCCTCCTGTACACACCCTGACCAGGGATCGAAACCACAACCTAGGTACATGCCCTGAGAGGGAACTGAACCTGAAACCTTTCAGTGAACCTTTTGGTGTTTGGTGAACAGCTGGGCAACCTGGTCAGGGCTTTGATAATTTTTAAAACCAAAGATATGCAAATATTACCTATTAGCCAAATTGTTTTTTAGATCTCATGTCTTGGGCAGGACAGAAATAATTAAGGTGAATTTTTCGTGGGAAACAATTTCTGCCATATTTCTTCCCATTTCCTTTTCAACTGTTGCCCCCAAATACGTATCTGTGCACTCAAAAATGTCCTGGCCTTATAAACACCAAGAAAATAAAAATTTGTCCTCACACAACTAATGTAAAAATAATGCTTTATAGATTTCACTTCACAGCACAAACATATGGGCACACATATAATCTTCAATGTCTATAGAGTGGATTTCATTGTTTTTGTAGAAATTAACTAATTTCAAATAAAAAAAAACATTTCCTGTGGATTCCCACTAATGTTATCTCACCCCACCCCCTGAGAGAAGACTTTTATCCTAGATTTTGGGATAAACCCATTGTTAAATATCAGAATCCAATGAACACCATCTCTTTGTGTAAGGTGGACATTTCTCATAGTTTCATTTGGATACTTACTGATGAAAGCAATAAAAAATGAGATTGCCAATAACAGCAGAAGTATCAGCAATGAGGGGAAGAGTACCTTGGGAAAACCAGGGTTACTTTTGTGAGGACTGGTCTTCTCTTTGGGAGCTAAAGGAGAAATTAAATGTTATTTTTCCTTTTTATTATATTTGATTATGGTATTACAGTTGTCCCAATTATTCCCTCTTTTCCGCCCTCCACCCAACACCTACCACTCCCTCAAGCAATCATCACACCATTGTTCCTGTCCATGGGTCATGCATGTAAGTTCTTTGGCTACTCCATTTCCTATACTGTACTTTGCATCCCTGTGCCTATTCTGTAACTACCTATTTGTACTTCTTAATCCCTTCACCTCTTCACCCATTCCACCTCACTCCCTGCATCTGGCAACCATCAAAACACTCTCTGTCCATGATTCTGTCTTTCTTGTTTGCCTGTTGTTTTTTAGATTCAACTGTTGATAGATATGTACTAATTGCCATTTTATTGTTATAATTTTGATCTTCTTTTTCTTAAATAAGTCCCTTTAAAATTTCATATAATTGTTTGGTGATGATAAACCCCTTTCATTTTTCCTTGCCTGGGAAGCTCTTTATCTATCCTTTGATTCTAAATGATAGTTTTGCTGGGTAGAGCAGTCTTGGCTGTAGGTCTCTGCTTTTCATGACTTTGAATAATCCTTGCCAATCCCTTCTAGCTAGCAATTTTTTTTTTTTTGAGAAATCAGCTGACAGTCTTATGGGAACTCTCTTGTAGATAACGAACTACTTTTCTCTTGCTGCTTTTAAGATTCTCTCTTTACCTTTAACCTTTGGTCTTTTAATTATGATGTACCTTGGTGTGGGACTCTTTGCATCCATCTTGTTTGGGACTCTCTGTGCTTCCTAGGTTTGCATGTCTATTTCCTTCACCAAATAGGGAAGTTTTCTTTCATTATTTTTTCAAATAGATTTCCAATTTCTTGCTCTTTCTCTGCTCCTTCTGGCACCCCTGTGATGAAAATGTTGGACCTCTTGAAGTTGTCCCAGAGGCTGCTTACATGATATGTTTTTTTTTTAACTTTTTTCTTCCTCTTGTCCTGATTGCTTTTTGTTTCCTTGTGTTCCAAATCCTTGATTTGACTCTCAACTTCATCGTCTCTAGTGTTGTTTCCCTGTAAATTGTTCTTTATTTCAATTAGTATATCCTTCATTTCTGTCTCCTTTTTATGCTATTGAGGTCCTTACTAAGTTCCTTGAGCATCCTTATAACCAGTGTTTTGAACTCTGCATCTGATAGATTTCTTATCTCCATTTTGTTTTATTCTTTTTCTGGAGTTTTGATCTGTTCCTTCATTTGGGCCTTGTTTCTTTTTCTCTCATTTTGGCAGCCTGTCTTGGTAGTGTGCCTTAATGTAGTAGGTCCTCTGTAGGATCCAGTGGCACAGCCTCCCCTATCACCCAAGCTGGGTACTTGAGGTGTGCCCTATGTGTGGGCTGAATACACCCTCCTCTTGTAGTTGAGCCTTGATTGCTGTAGCCAGGTCAATGAGAAGGATTTACATAGTTGCTACAAGGATGGGCTGTGACCACTGACCTTAAATCTCCACCCTCTGTGGAGGATCAGCTGTGTAGGGGAGGGTGACGGTGCTTTGACATGGTCAGTAGCTGTCCATTGGGTATGCAGGCTCTGGACTTTCCCAGGTGGTGCAGACCCAGGTCAGCCTCTACCTGTGTTTTTCCCTGGGCCAACTTGCACGAGCTATAAAGCAAGCTGAGATGGCTGCTACTTGTGCTGGGCTTGGAGATTCACAGGAGACTCTAAGTTGTGACTCTAGGCTGGCTGCTACTAGTGCAGGACCTGAGGCCACTTAACTGTTGTTGTTTGACAGGATTTTGAAAGTTGTGAAGCATGAGCCAAGAAGCCATTCATATGAAAAAGTCATGGTTAACAGTTTGGGTGGGCCTATAAATTGGGTGGGATGGAGTCTCAGGGGGTCTCCAGGGTGAGGCAAACAGGGTTAGACAGGTTAATGGAGTCTCGGGTATGGCACCTTCCCGCTGGCTCTGTTGCTTCTTGGGGAGAGGGCTCAGAAAAGTGACAATGGCCTCTGCCCACTTTTCTGTCTGGAGTAATATGTCCTCCAGCTCCTGCCTTGATGCCAGACAGTTCAGTTCCTCTCTTTATGCCTCTTGTGCCTTTCAAGCTGCTACCCCAATTCTGGAGTTCAGAGGAAGTGCATCTGCGTAAGCCCACTTGTGGGTTCTTTAAGTGGAACTGCTTGGGACTCTAGCCGCTTCTTCCACCAACTCAAAACCCACTGGTTTTTGCAGCCAGAAGCTAGGGGAACTTATCTTACTGGCACTGGATTCCAGAACTGGGGGACCTGGTGTGGAGCTGGGGCTCCTGGCTCCCAAGATATCCCTCCTGAGTTTTTACCCACCACATGTGGATGTGGGACCAGCCTATTCTGCATCTCCACCCCTCCTGCTGGTGTGGATGGGTGTGGTTTCTTTAATTCCATAGTTTTCAGACTTCCATTGTTCTCAGAACTCAGTTTCCGATGGTTCTGAGTGATGGTTATCCTATATTTCAGTTGCAATTTTATATGGTCGTGTGAGGAGGTGAGCCATGTTTAACCATGCCACCATCTTGAATTAGTTTTATCAGTAGTAAAGTCTGGCCTTTACTTACTCTTTCTGCTTTTCTTCCTCTTCTCTCTTTTCTTGGATGGCATACTATTACTAAAAGTTTGACATTGGAAGCAATGTAAAATAAGAAGGAAATAATGTTCATTGTAAAACCCTTGAAAATATGTAAAAGCACAAATTCCTACTATTGAGGACAACTATTGTTAATATTTTAGGTATATATCTTTCCAGCAATTTTTAGAGTGTTTATATTCACATGCACATTTCCCCACATGATTGACACACCATATATACTACTTTCTGAACTCTTATTTCCTTATGTGCTATATTAAGAACATTTTTCATACCATATTTTCTTCTACAACACTATTATTGTGGCATACTCTTTCATTATATATCTAATTAATCTCCAGACTTTCTACTTTTATTGAATTTATTGGGGTGACATTGGTTAATAAATTTGTATGGGTTTCAAGCGTATATTTCTATAATACATCATCTGTATATTGTATTGTGTGTTCACCACTGTGGCCATTTATCCCTCCTTTAACCCCTTCTACTTGCCTCCAACCCAACCCTTTCACTCCAGTAAATACCATATTGTCGTCTGCATCCATGAGCTTTTTTGGTTTTTGCTTAATCCCTGCACCTATTTCATTCAACCCCTCAATTCCCTCTCACCTCTGACAGCTGTCATTTCATTCTCTGTATCAATGAATCTGTTTCTATTTTGTTTCCAATGTTAACTACTTTCAATACTGCCATAGCAGATAAATCTTTATAATCACCACTGATCACATCCATGGGATAAAGTCAGATCTTTTAGTCACTATTTCATGTTTAAAAATTATTTTCTCAAGGTACTGACCAAAAAAAACCTCTCAGTAATGTATATTATGATCTCATTTTTAGATAAAAAATACATATACATAAATGTACATTTTTGAATGGAAAGATATACATTTAAATATAAGTTATAGTTATCTCTAGATGGTAAGAACAAAATTTAAATTTTATGTACCTCTAGTTTTAAATTTTTACAATGAATATTTTAACATATAATAAGGAATTGATATATATTTTTAAAGGGAAAAAATGTTTCTGAGCATTCTCCATATCTCCACAGAGGTGTTTTGAAAAACATAAGCAATCATCACCCCCCTCTCATGGCTTCTTATACTCTACATGCTTTTTTCTTCTCTTTTGCTCTATATCTGAAATATCATAGATGCTACTCAAATTACCTTTTATCTACTCCTAAACTTAGTTGAATCCATCTCAGAGATGCAGTATGCAATGGATTATCTGATTACAGAACAATTTCCCTTGAGATATAGTGGACTTTCTTTGTAAGATTTTCTAATGTTTTATCTGCAATAATTTTTTGTTCCACTTTAGTCCAGTACAAACAAACACACCGACAACACTCTCCACTCAAGCTCTTCTCCTCTAACGGGTCAAGAAACAAAGCCCAGTAGTTCACCAATCTGCAGGGGCAATTTAGTAGCTTTATTAATCCTGACTGCAGTCTCACTGAGCCTCAGAAGACACAGGAGGACAACTTTCTCCCATAATTAGCACTCTCCTTAGCTCAGGACTATAGTGGATTTCTCACATCTTGGTTTTGTTATAGGACAATCCCTAATACTTACCTTCTGGCAACTTAATCTTCTGGAATCCTATATAGTTCCAAATTGTGGCCAGTCAGAAAACCAGCATCTAAAACCACCTATGCTTTGTTTATTGTATTCTCTCTTCATCCTTCCTCTCATCAATTCTGACCACAATAAAAGGTTTCTTACCTGTAGGAGGCTCTGATTTGGTGCCTAAGGACTTGGATTCATTTTGGAACCTCACTTCAGCATAAGTGATCTCTGAAGCCATATTAGATGAGACCTTCTGCCCTTCTCAAAAAAATCATTTTCATCTCCTCCTTAAAACACTTTTAAATGAAACCAAACACCACAGCAACTGGTCATACTTCCTATTATGCAACTAGACGAGAACAGAGGCCCCAGTTATGCAAATAGCCCTGAAAAGCTTCTCAGGAGAACTAAAAACCTCAAGACAGAGGCCCATTCTCCAGCATCAGCACAGTTAAAACAACAGCCTTTAAACATATGCTAGCAAAGATAATAAAAGTAGGAACTCAAAGGGTAGGGGAAAAAATAGGAAGGCAGAGAAAAAAGAAACAGAGAAATCCTTCCTGAGAACTGTGTTATCTGAACTCACCAACAAGAGTAAAATGTACGTTTGCATCTACATGCAAACATAATTATTTGCACACCAGCCAGTCTTGGCATATACTCACTTAAGCTACATTCGCCTCTCCATTTGTGGCTGAAAAACTCAACTCAGCTTCCCACTTTCAATAGTTAGCATCCTCCAATGTATGAGGGAAGTGAAACTTTAGATCAGGAATCTTTCCTTTTTCAATCATTTTTTATTGTTATTCTATTACAGTTGTCCCATGCACACAGATCATATGCCTTCTGAAACTTCTTCTCAGTGCTCTCTGCTTTTCCCTGTTGTTCTTAACTAGCTTCATCATGAATCTTCAATCATTTTGCTACCATCACCTCCAGCAACTTCTGAAAGCAGCTCTATTGGACGTCAGAGGAATAGGCAACTCTTCTCTGTTCCATCCTTCTCCATCTCTTTAATCGCCACAACAGCACAACAAAAGGCTATACAGTTACATATACCTATTTTTAACAGTTAAGATAATTTAATTAAGTCGCGATTTAAAAGGAGATAAACTGAGTGCTAAATATTTTTTTTTCCAAAGGCCAAAAAACAAACACTCTGAAAATTAAATCCTCTGTGTGAAATCTTGCCACATACTGGCTCCCTGTTCATAGTTCATCCAGCTCCCCCAAAGTAATCCTCTTTCCTTTAATCTCTCCCACTTAACTCATCCCCCTTCAATAACACACACACACACACACACACACACACACACACCCCTCTACATTTATTTCTATATCTAAACATTGAAAATATGAGTTCATACTAACACCTCTCATCTAATCCAGGAGTTCCAGTTTGCTCTTTCTCCACATTTCTAACTCCCTTCTGTGACAGTAAGAAATCTGCTTCTATTTACCTGGCCAGCATGGTTCAGTTGGTGGGAGTGTCATCCTGTGGACCAAAAGGTTATAGGTTCGATTCCTGGTTGGGTCACATACTCAGGTTTGAGTGTGAACCCTGTCCAGGTGCCTGTGTATGAGAAGGCAACCAGTCTATGCGTCTCATGCCAATGCTTCCCCCTCTCTCTAAAAGCAATGAACAATGTCCTCAGGTGAGGGTTAAAAAATCTGCTTCCCTTATCTTGAATTTACTTATTTGATCAATCAATCCTCTGGATGTAACCAATCTTCTGCTCTTGCTGCCACTTCTTCCCTGACTAAGAAGTCTTTCTCTCCTGATTGGGCTCTGACTCCCTAGTCCAGGCCCCTACTGTTGGAACTGGAGAGCATTATGCTAAGTGAAATAAGCCAGGAGACAAAAGACAAATACCATATGATCTCACCTATAAGCAGGACCTAATCAATAAAACAAGCAAGTGAGCAAAAATATAACCAGAGAAATTGAAATAAAGAACAAACTGACAGTAACCATGGAGGGGGGATAGGGGTAATGGGGGAAAATAGGGGAAGGTTCCTCAAGGAACTTCAATGAAGGACGTATGGGCAAAACCAAAGAGGGTAGGATTGAGGGTAGGAGGAAGGAACAGAGGGGGTTAAAAGGAAAAAACTGTACTTGAACAACAATTTTTTAAAAACCCACAATGGGGACTTCTGGCCAAGATGGAGGTGTAGGTGGAAACACTGTGCCTCCTCACACAATCAAGATTAAGGACAACAAAGATTTACAAACAATAACACAGCCAGAACACAGAAAATTGAACTCCGGAAATCTGACAACCATAAACCAGACCAATAAGAGGGGCAGAGTCCCCAGCTGGCAGAGAGGGAACGCGGCAGGAAAAGGCAGTGGCTGGCAGACCCAGGAGTGCCGGGGAGCATAGGTGGTGCGGAGCTTGCAGACCCCAGATGCGGGGAGGAGACGAGCAGAGCACATAGGGCACGCAGGGCACTTGGCCCACTGTAGACACACATTCATGCACAGATACACTAGGCAAGAGCAGGCACTGAGA
>PVKM010033755.1:0-15844 GCA_004027735.1 Carollia perspicillata
CTGCCATGTTCATCTCTATTCTACAGTCCATGGCTCTGGGAATACCCAATAAAATGGCTCCTGAGAGACATTACTCAAAATGGCATTTCTATTTTAACAAAGTAACTCTACATTTGTGTCTTTCCTTACTGGGCAAGCTTTCAGGTTTGTTCTCAGTCATTCAGTTCTGCTGACCTGAATGTATGAACAGCTCTATCCCAAAGGCAGGACTCTCACTGAGAAGTTGATGGGAGAGAATTTCAAGAAGTCCAGGGCCCAGATGTGCAGTCTTTCCCCGGAAGCCAGAAAAACTCAGTGCTCAGACCAGGGCTGGCCCTGTCCCTGGAGAAGTGATTCACCAGCCAGCGGCTTCTCAAAGCACTCTGATACTGGCCTTGAGAGCAGAGAAGTGTAGCTGGAATGCGGGTGAACAAAGAGAAGGTAAAAGCACCCATTCTGATTTTACTTTAGAAATACTTCTGCTAATGAATCATTTTCTAAGGTTTTGCTTTCAAAAAATGGTATGGCTGATCCATGTTGGTTTCTGAGGTGAGCTCTGAGCATTAAAATACTATCTTTTAACATAAACATTGGGTGCTATAAACTGAATTATGGCCCTCTTCCAGTTCCTATGTTGAAGCTCTCTCTAATACCATCTGAGACCATTTGGAGGTTGGGCTTTTAGGAAATAATTAAAGTTAAATGAGATTCCTATTCCAATAGGACAGGTGTCCTTGTAAGGAGACGGGGAGACACCAGGAATGTGCACACACAGGGAAAAGGCTGTGTGAGGACACAGCGGAAAGCCAGCTGTCTCCAAGACCAGGAAAGAGGGCTCACCAGGCAACAACCCTGTGGCACCTAGTCTTGGACTTCAAACCTCCAGAATTGTGAGAGAATGAATTTCTGTTATTTAAGCCACCCAGCCTATGGGATGTTGTTATGGTCATCCTAACTGATTAATATAATGGAGTTCATAATTTACAAAGTGGACTCCTGTATATTATTTTAATCTGTTTCTTATAACAGTCCTGAAAGAAAGATATCATTATTACCCCAATTTTACAAATGAGGTAGCTGAGTTTGAAGGATCGAGGCAGAGCTTCTGATAGCAGATGCAGGTCTCTTCCAGAAGATGGTAACAACTGAACAGTCCTCAAGGAGCTTCCTTTATCATCACCCCACCTGTAAATGGCTCCTCACCTGGCTTACCCTGGGACCAGGGCACATCATGCGAGAGCTGCCATTTAGATGAAGACGCTGTGACTCTGGAAGGTCTTCAGGAAGGTGCAGGTGTCTTGCTTAGCTGGTTGAAGGCACAATACACTTGCCTCTTCCCAACACGGGATCTTGTGTTAGTCAGTCTCTAGACTAGCCGAGCTCATCTTAAAAGCAGAAGCCCTGGCTGCTACCACCAGCGATGGGGGCCTAGACATAAGAGATGCCAGAGGGAAAGTTCGGGATGGGTACCGAGAGCACAGGCCAAGAAAGGAAATGAGGAGGGCTTCTCAGCTAGGGGCCATGACGGGGGAGAAGGGCTATGGGAGTCCTTCTGCTCAATGGAAACTAACGGATTTTCTGAAAGTATATAAATAATTTTTGGAAAGTGCAGAAATCTACACCCAGTAAGGCTTCGACACCACTTGGTAAGGAATGGATGATCTCTCAAGTGGGACAAATGGATGGTCTGTGTGCTTCAGACAATAAGAACTTTCAGTAGCTGCTTTGTAGTGTTTTACCATTTTTGCTTTGTCCTGTTTGTGTTTGTTTTTCATAGCTTGCTATAAACAGCAATGGTTTTCCTCTACGAGAATCGCATTAGATTCTCATGTCGGTCTTGTGGCGCGTGATTAACTTCATTTACAAATGAGGAAAGGAGATTCCGAGATGGAAACTAGTTCCTGGGCATCCCAGGGTTCATTAGAAGGAGTGCCAGATTTTGAACCCAGTGCCCCAATCCCTTGTCTGATGTCATACTCTCTCCTCTCCTTAGGTGGAAATTTCTTCAAACCATAAGGGCTCCCACCCTTCTTCTGTCCTTACAACATGACAAACTGCAGTTCCTCTGAGGTGGTATCGGGGCCTTGGAGTGAGGGTTACCATGTGCTCGGGCTGGAAGCTGAGCTAGTGTGAAGCTAGGATATGCCAGCTGCGAATGGCCAGCATCTGACCTAGTTGGACAGTAGTCACAGCCTCTGAACAGCAGGCCACCATTATTTTATTACAACATTAATGAGATGCCATAAAAACTTAATTCTTATTTATATCAATTAGCCTGTGGTAAAAGTGGTTTCACCATACATCCTTTTGCTTATGAAAGAAGGGCGTAAGAATGGCCGTCTGCAAGCCCAGAAAAAGGTCTCAGACCTCTTTGCAGACCCTATTAAGTGAGGGCTTACTATATTCATTGTCAGATAAGTTATATGCATCTCTAGGGAATGTAGCCCATAATCCTGTAATAACTATAAGTGGTGTCAGATTGGGACTAGTTTTATCAGGGTGATCACTTTGTAAGTTACATGAATGTCTAATCACTGAGTTGTACACCTGAAACTAATAGAATATTGTACATCAACTGTAATTGAAAAATAAAAATAAAAAGTACATGCATCTCTTTAGGCAATGAAAGCAAACTGCGACCCAGACAGGGAGTTGCCTGACTGGGGCTCTTAGCATGGGGTCCCAAGCCTTTTTGGCATGGCCCAGCCTGCCTCACCCCCACTCTGCCATCCCACACGTTTGCCACACTGAGCACACTGTGAGTGTTCTTCCCCACAGTTCTGGAGACCAGAAGTGGGAAATGCCTCATAGGCCAAAATCAAGGTGTCAGCAGAGTGTATCTCTTCTGCTAAGTCTCTCCTGCCAGCAAAGATAGTACATTCATTCACAGGTTTCGGGAATTAGGACATGGACATCTTTGGGGGAGAATATTATTCAGCTTACTGTGTGGAGTTAGGGGTTAGTTTGATATATAATCTGGAGCTCAGAAGAGAATGGATATTAGAGATGTAATTGGGAAGCGAATCAGTTTTGATGAAATAATTGAAGTTATGTGAATAAGCAAGATAATCTATGTGAAGAGTATGGAATAAGGCGATAGCAGAGGTGAGAGCCAAGTATTAAGGTTCTCCAAACCCCTAAAGGCACGTAGAGGAAGGAAGACAGGCCTGGAATTGAGTTTATATCTCTTGGGTTTCCTTCCTCTCAGAGTTCTCTAGAACCGACCCCTCTACCTATGGCTCTGCCTGTCCGTGGGCTGGGTTCTGGCTGCTCACCCTGCAGAAGCCCACAGGCTGTCTGCCGGGATAGCGTGGGGCATTGCAGGCCTCGCCCATTTCTATCTACCTTACTGTGGATCTCTTGCCTTTGCTCGTCTTTCTCCCCATCCACCAGCAGTCAAAGTCACCCAGAGAACAGCAAGAGTAAATACACTCTTGTTCTGGCGTCTCAGGTCCTTCAGCTCCTAAGTGAAGACTGAGACTCCCCAGGCCAGGATTTCCAGTCCGCCACATCTGTTGTTTTAGAATCCTACTTCTTACATTAACGTTGAAGTTTTTAGAAAAAAAGGCATGAAACAAGGGCCACCTGGGATTACCCTGCCAGCCCTGGAAATGCCAGGACTTAAGGTAAGAGCCTCTTAGGATTTAGAAAATCAAGTTTATCAAAGGAAATCCTGCTTTTTGCTATGGGGGAGTAGTAATACAGGGAAACCTTTTGCCCAAGAGGTGGCCCTGTCAGAACTGTAAATAATTTCAAGGGATATAGATACATTCCTGGATGGTAAGCTGGCTAGAAGTCAATGAGGCAATGCTGGAAGATTCGGGAAAGTCCTGGTCTTTAAGGAGAGGTTCGTTCTGAGAACTGTTACCCATCAACAGTAAGAGATACAGAAATTGAGAATAAGCATCTAAAAGATTGTATTACAGTTGATACAGTCATAATATCAAAGTGCATGATCATTTTTCTAGTGACTCTTTTTTATTTCAATTTATAAAAGCATCAGCTCACAATAGAATTTTCCAAAATCTGGTCTTTTCAATAGAGATAATTTGAAGAGTATAAGTATAAAGGTTTTCCAAGGACCATCCCTCAGAAGTTGACCCATGTGGAGAGGTTACGATGGTGATATGTCCTGTGTTTGGGGGTGGGATGGGTAGGAGAAATTATTGGGAATCCTTCTAGTTATAATTTAAATCTTAAGATTTTACTTGGCCGGAGTCCAGTTTCAGTTTTATGGCAAACTGATTCATCACAAATGGTAACCCTCATTACATGCCCTTTTTAGCAGAGAAAAGAAAGGAAATGCACCTTCTGTGCAGTCTTTCAGAAGGAAGGACCAGTCACTGTTACTACCATTTATCGAGTGGCAGGGCCAGAACTGGAATCCTGCTTGCCTCAGGGCCTTTGCACATCTTGCTCCTTCGACTTAAAAAGCACTTACTCCGTCATCGCCCAAGATGACTTTCGTTCTTCCTTCAGAGCGAAGCTTAGGCATTGATTCCTCCAGGCACCTGTCCTCTCCCCTCCGCCCTCTCAGGTTCTCCATGGCACCCTGGGTTTCTCCTGCATGGCAGTAATGGGGCTAACTGCAGTTCGATGTTTAATTTCTAGCTTCCCATTAAATTGTGTGTTTCCTGAGGGCAAACACCTAATCTATCCTCTTCACTACCAGGTCCTCATAGCCTAGCACACTGCCTGGCACACAGTAATATTCAATACATATATTGAGTAAAGGAATGGATGGATAGATGGATGGATGGGTGGGTAGATGGATATATGATAGCCTCTTCCCTATAATTGGAAAAATAGTGTATTCTTTCACTTTATCTTTCCTACACATTAATCCTAGCTTTGCCCAAGGGTCAACTGGCTAACGATTCTAGTTCCTTGCTAACAGAAACTTACACCGTGCTGTCTTGGAAAGCCTTGAATGAATATGCCCCCACCCTTAGCCCCATGCTTTCCCCTTTGGAGAGATTCCTACCGGGTAAGCAGCCGTGGTAATCATTTGCTATCATAAAGTAAATTTGCAAACCTTTGTAGTGTACCAATGCAATTTCCTTCCAAAAACATATACCCAGATAGTCTTTAAATCCTGAACAGGGGTGGGTTTCATTTTGCAGATATTTAAGAAACGTGGAACAGGAGTTATTAATAATAGAAGGAAGAGAGTAGCCTCTTACGGAAACCCCAGAGTGCTGTGCTCGGGTGTGCGAGCGTTTACCCCCGTTGGTGATAATAGGAGTGAGGCGCATAATGGGTGTTCCTGTAAATCTACCCAGAGGACAATATACCCCTCAATGTAAAATAGCTGATAAAATGTGAATAAAGGCCTCTCATCTTTACCACTTCTCGTTTCTATTAAGAAAGGAATCACATAACATTTTAGGGCCCTAAACTAATTGACTGTGCATATGGATTTGCAGAGAACACGCTTTGTGCACAACGGTTTATTCCTGAATTTACGTTCCTGGGAGGCTGGAGCTGTGGGGCTGAGAACGCTAGATGTGATTGAAGTTCAAGGTGCTGGCTCTGATTGGAAGGGGCTGTCTGCTTACATTTTGGCAAAGGAGAGAGCTAGAGAAAGGAGATTAAATCCTTTGAAAGACTTGAAGTGTCTGCCACATTGCCTTAAAAACCTGACCACATGCTGGCTGACCCTGAAACCCATTCTCAGAGTGGTGATTCTGCTGGAAAGATTATTTCTCAGAGATCCGTGATATGAAAATCTGACTCTGTTTAGAACACAGAATGGGCAAAAAGAGAGAACAAAGAGATTTTGATTTAATCTAAACATATAAAAGATATACATGCTTTCCCCTTGCTACGTTGTTTTTTATTTAGTATGCACCTCATTCTTGATGTTCACCAGGACCCTTCTGGCTAATGTCGACATTAGCTGATGTTTGGTCTTTAGCTGTGACATATATAATTAACAAACAAGATAAATATGCACTTTGCCATTCTGATATAAGTGATGTAATTAGATATTTTTCTTTACATTCCTCCCTTGGAGAGATATTCACACTCATCAAAAGGATAATTAAAACAACAAACTGATACATTTTCAGAACAAAACATAAGAAAACTATTTCCATAAAAGCAACTAATTCAAAACTAAAGAAATTATTTGATATGAACACTTAGTAAGCACTCAATGAAGATGAGTTCAATTAAAGGGAATTGAGCTGAAAATTCAAAGAAATCATTCATATTCAATTCAAAGTAGTACTTTTCAAATGTCAGGAAGTAGGAAGCTACTCTTATTCACGATGTAGTTGTGGGGGGGAAGTATTTGTCCTCTGTTATTTCTTCTTCTTTGCTATGTAGATGAAGGCTATAGAGTCTTGTTAAGACAGTTCTTTCAACTTTTTAAATTACATGAACAATACAAAATAGACAGACTTTTTCAAGCAAGAATTTAAACATACACACACACACACACACACACATCTTTGCATTGCCAGCAAGGCATGAGTGATCACGCTGCTTCCAGGACGATAGGAATCATGGCCTCTCAATGTGTCATTGTGTCATTTTTGCCACTTAGCAATTTCACTTGTGACTTTTCCTTGTGCCCCCAACCCCAACACCCCAACTCATTTTTTCCCATTGCTGTCCCAGGCATTCCCTGATACTTCTTGAATTTATGGCAAAAGCAGTCAGTTGCAGTACCTGCAACCTGAACGGGGCTCCCTTCTCCCCTTGCGGAGTATCTCAGTGCCTTTGCTAAACACAGTTTAGGTTAAGCGACACGTGACTCCAAGGCATGTCTGTAAAAATGTCCACGGAGCAAGGAGACTCATAATATTGCTTTTTCAGAGTGCAATAAAACACCCAAATCTACCAAGAGCTAGTGGGACCTTGTACACAACAATTAAACATTAACAGGCCCAGGGCCCGGGGAGCAGGGCCCAGCAACGCTTTGAAGCCCTGTTTGCCAATTAAACACCGGCTGACATTAGCGTCAAGGTGGCAGGGATCCAAAGCAGAGATAGGAACGTCAACCACTTCAGGGCCATTCATTAGCTCCCCAGACATTCCTGGCGTGGCCTGTTTCTTTACTATTGCCAAATCCACACCCTGCTCGGGACTTGGGGGCTCTGAGAAAGTTTACTCAGATAAGCTTATTATGGAAATAGCACTTGGTCACCGTTTACTACTCACTCCTTGTTCAATTATCTTTTATCTGTTTAGAGTATTTGCCAGCTCTCTCGAGGTTCCAGGGGATGAAGCCTTGGACTGAAAGCCCTCCCTGGAGCTGCAGTGGGGGCAGGGCAGGTACCACTCTGTGCTTGTCTTTTAAGTCCAAGAATGCAGGCCTCTCTCTAGAACTTTGGAAACTGTTAAGAGATTACTAGTAAAAGATCTTGTCATTTTCACCATGGGGAAAAACACTGTCTCCCCTTCAAACAGAGGCCTAGGTGCTCTGTGGCCACACGGCCAGCAGAAATAAGGATGGAGTGCTATTTTGATTATAATAGCATTTATTACTATTACTATGGTTAAGTGTTCGGCAGGAAGATTTCCCGCTTCCCAGCACCCTACATCAGAGGTGCTTTCTCTCCCCACTTCTCCATAGGTGTGAAATCAACCTAATTGAGGCTTTTATTGATGAGTCTTGGTCGAATCCCAATTCTCCTACACACCTCCAGCAGCCTTATATCCTACTAAGTCATCTGAGTCCATTATTGTGAAATGTCACTTGTGTATTCTAATGCCCTCGAACTACGTGATTTCTCTGTGGTGAACTCATCTCAGAGGTAGGGATACGGGCTGCATTTTCACTGTGGGCATGTTTTATGCTATGCCCACCAAGCCTTGGACACTTCTCCCATCAAGAGGTGGGGATTAATTCGCTCTCCTTCAGTATGGCTGAACTGAGTGAATGACTTCTAACAAACAGAATGCAGTAGAAATGATGTCATGTGACTTCCAGGTATGGTTCATACAGGACAGCTTCCATCCTGCTCTGTCTCTCATATCACTTGTTGTGGTGGAAGGCAGCTGCCAATCCAGGGGAGATTCAAGAAACCCTATGGAATGGTCCATGTGGTAAGAAACTGAAGGATCCTGCCTACGACCAGCAAAGAAATGAGGCTTCCTGCCACAGACCATGTGAGTGAACTAAGACACAGATCCTGTAGCTCCAGTCAAGCCTTGGCCCAGCTGACTGGACCTCAGCTGAACCAGAACCACACAGCTGATCTGCTCCCGAATTTCTGATCTACGGAAACCATGAGATAATGTACATTGTTTAAGCCACGGTTTGTAGTGATTAGCTCTGCAGTAGTAGATAACTAATATATCTGCCTCATCTCATTACTAAGAAATTGCTAAGAAATCCCAGGGCAGAGAGTCAGGGGACCTGGATTCTACATTCAACTTCTTCATTTATAGATTGTGTGATGTTGGAAAATGTACCTGCCTGCTCTAGACTCGAATTCCTCTGGAGAAATTTGCCTTTCTTTCCTCTTACAGTTGGTCTGAAAATCAGATGAAATATTTTGAGAAATCAAAAGTTCTCTGGTATCATAATGCTCATTATCTTCCAGAATTTCTACACCTCAAAGCAGTGCACCCCCATCCCTTCTTGCCACAGTCCCAAACCACAGACCTCGCACTTACAGGGCAGGGACAGTGTCCTCCCCTCCTCCATCAGGTGCCGTGTCTTGTTCATGCCTGGAAGGACCACAGCAGTGGCATGTCCATAGCAAAGATTAGCTGGCCCGAAGACAACGAGATGACCACACAGTTCCCTTGAAGAGGCAGAAGATGCAGAAGCACCTACCAGGCTATGTGCAAGTTGGAGGCACCCATTGGAGTAAAGGCAAAAGCCGCCTCGTCTTTTTTACCTGGATGGTCTCTTTGGCCTATTTGGTACAAGTTGCTTTCATTTTTGTCAACTCTCCTCAGCCAGAAGAACCATACCACCTTCAGCCAGAACATCAGTTAACTAGAGACACATCAGCACACACTATGTAAACTCAAAGGCCCATGAAGAATTCACATCAAGCTCCTGAGGAATGCTTCAGGCTGAGGATGTTATCAGCCCGTTCCCCACCCTCTTCTATAGATCTAATTCCCCCTCTTGCCTTCATGCTCTAGTCAAATTAATTATTTTTCCTCAATCGAGGCACCCTCACTTCTGCCCCTATTTAGAATGCCCTCTTCCTATTCTTATTGTGTAAAATAAATCTATGTGCATAATGTACTTTATGCACAAAATGTCATTCTGGCCTTTTTTATTTCTAGGAACCCAAATTATTTTTAAAGTGTCATCCCCTCCCAAGCTAACTCCAGCCCCAGCTCTAAGAGTAAATCCTAATGGATAGAAACCAATCAAGGTAATCTCCTTCCCCCTGCCAGTGATTCATTTAGAATGGACACGTGGTACAATTCTGGCCAATGAGCTATAAAGGAAAGTCTGATGGGGGAATTCTGGGAATGTTTTCCTTGCTCTTAAGAAGGAGGCAGGGAAAGAGGAGGTCCTGTCCTTCCTCTGGACTTTTTGTCCTACCTGGATTTGGCTCCTGCAGCTGCTGTGTCATTGTGCTGCAATCCAAAACTCAGAGGAGGGCACCACTGAGTAAGTACAGAGAAGCAGAGCTGGAGCCCTGGCACCAGGGCACTGTGAGCCTATTCTTCTGATGCATCCATATTAGATGAAGTAATAGTTTCACTATCAAAGCCAGTTTGAGTCAGGGTGTCCTGCCCCAGATAACATAGGCTTCAGAGCCAGGGCAAACTTTGCCTTCTCCAAGATGCCTTCACTGACCCACCCACTCTTCAAGACCCTTCTCACCTTATAGTTCCCATATGACAGTCTGGACTGGCAGCTCCCTTGGTCATCATTGAACTCACAGGGCTCTGTGCCATGGTTCAACTTTGGTGCATTACACCCTCTCCTACCAACACTATCCACCACACTGAGTGCCTTAAGGAGAGTTTTCAGGTTATTAATGTCTATTCTCCATTCCATCATCCATCTTATGAGTGAATAGGTTCAGTCAAGACCACCAAATTTCTAGTGAACCTTCACCTAAGCCAATGGGTACAGTTCCATAATTTAGGAAGGCATGTCAATGATTCCTGACATAATAAATAAAATTGGTCTAACATATTACCATCTCTGCCTATTTAAAGAAGCAGCTATCATTTTAAAAACACCTGCCCCATATCAATCACCTCATTATAAATGAGTGAATCTGGTAGAGAAAATCATTTAGTTTCTTTTCAAAACTATTATCAGTTATTTTTTCTTAAGTATGTGAATTGTAGATTATGAAATTACCTCAGATGAAATGGAATTTCAGAGGAAAAGGGGAAGGGACAACAGGAACAAGTATAAAGGACACATGGACAAAAACCAGGGGGGTGGAAATGGGAGGGAGGTGGGGAGCACTGAGTGGGGTGGACTGGGATGGGAGTAAAAGACAGAAAACTGTACTTGAACAACAATTAAAATAAAATTTTTAAAAAATAAAATAAAATAAGATCTTATTTTTAAGAAAAAACAATGCAATGAGAATTGAACGAGGCAATGCATGCATGCCTAACCCTAGTGGAGAGCATGGCATGTACTCAGAGGTCAATGAGTAGCAGGGGTTCTGTAGAATAGATGACTCCTGGGTAGCACATGCTAGGCTCAATTTAGCCAAATCAGTGGAAAGAGGGAACCCATTCAAAGGAACTACTACTCATGAGTGAACTATCTAGGCCTTTACTAAGAAGATATGAACAGTAGAGAGTGACTGAGACTTTAGTAGAAGACCTGAAAGGCTGACCTGGATCACTTCCTGATTCTTTATAGCTCCAAGTGAAGGTGTTGGAGTTATGATCAGATGATGCAATAATAGGGCCAGAATGGGGACACGTCATTGTTTTCCCATGCTTGAGTGCTGGTCTGTACTCTTCATTCACCCAAACAGAAATTTTCTTGAGCAAGGGAAGCTGAGAGAATGGCCTTAGACAGATGAAACTCACCACTAGTAACAATAAGTGGTGCACTCTTTCTATCCTTAAGTTTCAAAAGAGTGAGAATCCTTGAAAAGATCTCTTTTCATTTAAATTAAACTAGAAATTAGCTTTAGTATTGAATTCAGTCTTGTAACCAATATTCCCAACTTTCTTCCCCCTACCCTATCCAAAAGCAATTTTATGGTTACCCAATTATATCCTGGAAAGAATTGTTTTTATGGGTTATGACATGCCAGTGACCAAGTCTACAGTTTAGGTTTTATTCCCAAAAGGCCATGTTATTTCTCTCAGAACAAACTGTACAGCTTCACATTAAATAAGCAACCCCATGGGTACAACTCCCAGATCTCTCTTCTGTCCCCAAACCCATTTTTGATGCTTTTTGGATACTTATACCACTCAGGAGACAAACTTAGGCTGCCCATACCCCTCTGCTACCTATAGTTTTCTACCAATCCTAATCTTACCAGATATTAAATGGAATCTTTTGATGAGGGGGTTGGAGAGCAGCTAATCTGCCCAAAATGTTGCCATATTTGAAGTGTGTTACCTCAAAAAATAAAAATAAAAATAAAAAAGAACTGCTGTATAGAATTCTGGTGTGCAGCTGTTGGGAGTTAAGACCCTCATGGTGTAGTTCATGGGGGGTAGCTCAGCCATCCCCCACCCTCTCCCAGGATAGCTGCCTGATGGTCCTCAGGGTGTAACACCTGCCAATGACAAACAACAATTCTTGGTGTATCTGCCTAGTGTTGTAGTTGGCAGAATTTCTTCCCAGAGTCTCACTGGATGCCACTGCCTTTTCAATGTGAGACTGTAAGATCCTATGTGAGGTGCCATTAGGTAGCATTTTGAAGCAGAAGTTTCAGAATGATTTCCAGAACCATGACTGCACCCATCCTTAAAAAAACTGACCCACAAATAACCAATAGATCTTCTCAGAAGAGTAGGCATCAGTGAAGGAAAAGAGAAAGAACAAAACCTCTGGAAACCTGGGACTCGAGCCTGGGAATGGATGAAATATGGAGAACCGGCACCACAAACAACCCGAAAGTTCTGGATTCTTTAAATCAGGGGCTGGAGAAGAACCTCCAACTCTGATTTCCAAGACTTAACAATGGCTCACTTATGAAAAATAAATATACAGATGGTTGTGAGATAAAATGTCTATTCCATGAAAACTCTTGTTGTATCAGACCCCAAGAAAACTGTGTTCCTGGGTAATATCATTGCTGGCCCTCATCCTTGTCAACCCTGTGAGAATTACTTTGGCATTATAACAGTGGTGAACACCAATAGATTTTACACTCTTTCTATTACACTTATTGTAAAAATATGACAGTCAACTTGGTTCAGAATAACACAGGGAATTGTCTTGATGGGCCCCTGCAGGAAAAATATTTCCTTGTCTCATTTCTAGAGTTTTCACGATCAACTGATGTAGGACATTGCATTAGAATATGCAACTGGATGTTAGCATTAATCTTCTCACTATGCAAGGTTAACTGTCTTACTGGTCGTTTGCTTTTAGTGGTGTTTTATCTTGCTTCATTATTTGCATCTTTGTAACTAACCTACCACAGATCTGTTGGGAAAGGGGTTGAATATAAGTGATAAATAAAAATCTTCACCTTTGTAGACGCCACATTATAGACTCAACTATAAAGGAAATTTGGTCCACGTTCAGAAAAGGACTTATAAAAAATGAGAGAAAGGATCCAAAAGCTCACAGACTCATGGTTGTCCAGCTATGCCTAAACACCTCCAAAGGCACAATGCTCTTCCCAGATGACCAGCTCAAAGATTGAAGTCTGCAGTTTATTTGCCTAGTGGATGTGTGTAAAAGGCATAGCCCTGTGTCTGGCAGAGAGCTTGGTAAATTTTGGAAACAGAATGTGCTCTCCACATTAGATCTCAAGTCTGCACATCCAGTTCCTTTAGAAGGAAGACAACAACATCCAATAGTACAAGCTGAACAGGTGGGCTGTGCTAGGGCACAAGGTCCAGTAGAGATTTGGCAGTTGTTTCTGCAAAATCCTTTTTTAAAGGAAACATAATTCAAGTTTTATGATTAAAATCTCTATGAAAATAAAAACAGGAGGGGCAGGCCCTGGCTGGGTAGTTTAGTTGATTAAAGTGTTGTCCTGATACACCAAGGTTGCAGGTTCGATCCCTAGGTGGGACACATACAAGAATCAACCAATGAATCCCCAAATAAGTGAACAACAAGTCAATAATTCTCTCTCTTCCCCTTATAGCAGATATCTTAACCTATTCAAACTACCCAGACTGGGTGGATTATAAACAACAGACATCGATTTCTCATAGTCCTAGAAGCTGGAAGTCTAAGATCGAGGTGCCAGCATGGTTGACTTTTGATCATAGGCCTCTTTTGGGTTGTAGATTAACTTTGTTTTTGTATCTTCATGTGACAGAGAGCAAGGTGCTCTCTGGGGCCTTAATCCTATTAAAAAGGATTAATCCTATTCATGATGATTCCACCTTCACAACTTAATTACCTACCCAAGGCCCCACCTCCCACCACCATCACATTGGAAATTAAGACGTATCTATTTGGTTTCCCAATACTGGCATATCCCCTTTTAAAATACCATATTCCTGTGGGTTCAGAAGAATGTGGTCCATGTGTGGCACAGATGGAACCAGGGAAGAATCTTAAGACTTGAAATCAGAAAAATCCAGAGCTTGGTTCTACCCCTTACTAATTATGTAATACTGGGAAAATCACTTTACCTGTGGGAGACTAAGGCTCCCCATATGCAAACTAGATGTAGAAATACTTCCTTAGTTGTTGTGGCTCATGAAGTAATTTATCTGAGGGCTGGAGCATAGGAATGTCAATAGGTACCAGCTGAACCAAAAGAGATCAGGGTGCAGCCTGAATGCACTTGGGAATCTCAGCACCTGCTGTCTACCTTGCTCTATACCTGCACCGGCACAGAAAGCCAGCCACTCTTCCAGGGGTGACCTTGCTCCTCCAGACTTTCTAACCCTCACAGGGCTGAACACATGTTCGGTTTAATATAAAAGTAGACAGTACATTGTTTCTTGGTTGTTTTAGAGTTTACTAGCTAAACGACATTTCATAAATTTCAATGAATTATTCACTCATTCTTTGTTTTTGTGCATAATCATAGGAACTTATATTGGTTTTGAAGTTGATAAAAGTGTGCACATGTGTTGTTTCATTTAATCTTGAGCACTTGAGAAAGAAGACACCTTTATTCTCATGTTACAGAACAATACATTATACCCAAATACTGAGAGGTTAAGAAATCTACCCAAAGTAGAAGACTTTACAGTAATAAAGACATAACTCGAAACCATTTCTGCTGACTCCAGATCCATGCTTTGCCCACCGTAGAAGGGCTCCCAAATCCACTCATAGGTCATGGAACACCATGAAAGTTCAAGAAAAATTTCCTGGCTAAAAATAACCTACACATTCCTTCCTAAGTCTTTTAAACATTGTCTGGGAATGAAGTGTCTCTGGGGGTAAACAGCATAACTTGCCTGCCTTCCTGAGATGGTACAACATGTTTCAAACCTTTACATCAGGTCTGTAGGATTATCTTCCCTTGTGTTATGTAAAAATAGTCCTTGCACTCATCATAGCCAGGGCCACTGCACACGATACCCTCTTATCTGGGACATGCAGGCCTCTCACGCAGGGAACCCTACTCAGCCACATGCCCCGTGAATCTATGACTGCTGGTCAATGACACGGAAGCCAAAACATCCTGGGTTGCTCTGGGGAAGCCTCTTCCTGACCATCCTAAGTCTATCTCTTGCTGCCAGTGTTTTTTTAAGAATTGAGAACACTATTAATCACTGGATCGATTGCTACTCCATAGTTAATGATTCATTACTTGCACAAATATTTGTGTGTGCCTGCCCTGAGCCAGACTTTGTTTATGGCACATGGGATAAATCAGTGAACAGAGGAGACAGTGACCCCTGTCCTAGCAGAGCTTCCATTCTACAGAGGGGAATGGCCACTCAACAACAGACATAGCCAGTGAAGAATATAGTAGATAAAAAAGGGTGAGGGCTACAGGATAAAAGTGTGGGTGAAAAAGAATGCTGGAGGGGGCAGTTTAAGGTACCTGGACTAGGCATCGTTGAGCCAGTGGTATCTGAGCAAAGATACATATCCAGCAGAAGAGAGTGCCAGACAAAGGACAAAACCAGTGCAAAAGTCCTGCAGTATAAGGATATCTGAAGAATTCAGGGCACTAAAGAGGGTTGGTGTGGCTGCAATGGAATTTGAGGGGTGCAAAGGGTGGAAGATGGGGTCAGAGAGGCAAGGCAAAGATGTGTAGGGACAGGTGAAATAGGGTCCTGTAGAACCTTTTAAGGACTTTGGCTTTTGCTCTGAGAGAAATGTAGAGCTGCTGTGGAGAGAAACTAAGTAAGGAAGACTATCATGTGACCTATTTTAAAGGAGTAATTGACTCTGTAAAAAACAGACTAAGGACATGCAGGGGAGGGAGTGACAAATGTAGAAGCAGAGTAATGAGTTAGGAAACTACTGTAGTCATGCAGGTGGGATACAACACCTGAAGTCATGGTGGAGGGGGCCAGAGAGTAGAATCAGCATGATTTCCCAAGAGACTGGATGCAGAAGGGTCATGGGTAATTCTAAGGTTTGGGGCTTAAGCAACTGGGAGGGTGGTAGTGCCTCAACTCCTGTGGGGGCTGGGAAGGTGTTATTAAGACTTTCGTCTTGATTATGTTGACTTTGAGATGTCTCATGGACAGTCATGCATACTTGTTGAGTAGACAGTGAGCTATGAGTCTAGAGCACAGGAGTGTGGTAAGGGTGGAGGTACAAATGTGGAGTCTTTGGCATATAGGTTGCACT
>PVKM010033756.1:0-15834 GCA_004027735.1 Carollia perspicillata
GCTGACACTGTACATGCACAGCCTCACTGAATTCTCACAGCAACCTGGTGAGAAGGACTATTTTTCTATATCTCTCTTCATTTGACAAGTGAGAAAATTGAAGTGCAGGGAGATGTCACGACTTGCCGAAAGTCATACCTAGCAAAGCTGGAATTGGACCCAGACAACCTGAGGCCAGATCTGTGTTTAATCTCCGTGCTACCGCTTTTCTGGTTGTAAACAACAGAAACAAACAAACAAACAAAACAACAACAAAAAACCCCATAGCTGGCTATTCCATTCATCCATTGTCACATAACAAGCCGCTCCAAACTGCATGGCCTACGCCAACAGCAACCATTTATTTTGCTCACAAGCCTGCAACCTGGGCCAGGCTCAGCAGAGTGAGCTTGTCTCTGCTCCCCGTGGCATCGCCTGGGACAGTGGGACGGGGGCGGGAGGATCCACCTCCCAAAAGGCTCAGTCAAATTGCTGGTAAGATGGTGCTGCTTGTCGGTTCCTCTCCTCGTGGGTCTCTCCATGGGCAGCTCAGGCTTCCCCTCCACGCGGGGGTTGGGTTCCCATAGCACGCACCCCATGAAAAGAAAGTGCGGGCTGCCCGTTTCTTAAGGCCTGGGCCTGGAAAGCGGTACGATGTCACTCATCACAGTATTTGCCTTCTTTGGAGCTTCAGGGGAGCACATCGGTCAAAGATGCTGGTTTCTTCACTTCCGCCTTCACACCTCCACAAGCGGGGCGCACTGCCCTGCCCCACTGATGTTGGGTTCGGTCATGTTACTTATCGGGGCCTCACGGTTGGCGTGTACTCCTCTGCCCTTCAGCTTTGTATTTGGTCATGTTATTGGCTTTGACAATGGGCAGAGGTGACGTGAGCAGAGGCTTGACATATGCTTGGGAAGCTGGGCTTTTCTTTTTCTGCCATAAGAAGAGCTCCCAAGGGCAGCTCAGTGGCCCCAGAAGAATGGGGAATTTAATGGAGCCGCATTAAACCTAACTGTGAACTCTAGCCAAGTGCTCCTGAGCCCGGCTTCGACCTGATGACCCCCGCCCCACCGCCTCCCACCCCCCACCCCTGGGCGGCCTGCAGACATGAGAGAGAAAAATGGATGCTTGCTGTCGGGGCCCACAGGGGTCCACGTACTTTGTTGGGGAGCATTCCTGTGGCGAGAGCGAACTGAAACAGCGGCCGGCGTGGGACCTTTCCTGTCCTTGGCCCTCTTTGTAAATGCCTCCTCCCAGACCTGGGTAAAAGCTCAAATTTGTCTTTGCCAGATTTCAGTATTTCAAATGTTATTAATTCGTCTAAAGAAAGTCTTTTCCAAAAAAAGTGAATTCCCTAAACTATGAGGTGATTAAATAAAGAATTCATTAGAAATAATTAAAAATAATGAGGAAGGGATGAGCAGGGCCACATTCTCTGTTGGCAGTGCAGAGTTATCAAGGCTAATTGCTTGAAAATGACACATGATTCTGAACTTTGAAAGAAGCTGAAACAAATGAAAATGAACATTGAAATGACAGTGCCTCTGAAAGGAACCACAATTTATTGCCGGGATAATAAATTGGAACTTTCTGGAACAAAAGTCTAACTGAAATGACAAAAAAAAAATGGTCCCGAATCACAAATATTTCAAAGGCCACAGCTGGTGGGAAAGCGTAAGCAATTGATTTGTTGACTTCTTTGCCAGGCCCCATTTCACGGGGTGCAGATCACTGCAGAATGTAAAATTCTACAGAAGCAAATCCGCCTTCGCCCAAAGAAACAGTCATGGGGACTGTTACTTACATTTGCCTTTCAAAACACTCCGTGGGATAAGCCTCCTGAAAGGCTGAGTTCTGGTCACTGGCTTCCGTGAGCGTCCAGATGGATTACACCCAGATCTGCACTTCTTATTCTAATGCCCGCAGAGCTAAAAGCTGCAGCCCTCGGTGAGGGAAAAGCAGCATCTCCGGGATCGCCCTGCAACCTAACAAGCACTTTCCAACTTTGCAAAGCATCAGAGAATTAGGTGGCTCCATGGGGACAGAGTGAGGAATGATCCCGATCTTCTGCCTCTTCCCAACCCATGCTCCTTCCAACAGCCAGTCTCTCCCAATCCCCAAAGATCAGATTTACCTGGAGACACTTTTTAAAAAACACAGACGCCTGGACCCCCTTAATGGAGAAGGGACTCACCAGATATGGGCACGGCCCAGGATTCTGCATTTTAACAGCCACCCCAGGTGACGCCTTTCGTGACAGCTCAGAAACACTGCAGGTCACCACCCTGCCTTCTCTGTTGATTAATGACTTGATCTCTTAGGCCCCCCACTTTCCAGCCTTTGAATGGGGCGCCAGGACAGTGACCTACTCTTCGGTGCTAGTTGCCAAAAGCCTCTTCAGTGCAAAGTCTTAATTTAAAAGCTGGAGACCCGATCGTCCTGCTGAGGGAGAGTCTCTCAGCAGGAGAATGCACACCGATGTAGCTCCAGGGTTTGGAGGGGCCTGTGTGCAGGAGCTGTAGGTCTTGTGGAGAACCCCATTCCAGCGCCCCCCCTCATCTGGCAGGGGTCAAGCCAAGTTCTTTCGTCCCTCCCAACCTCGGTTCTCCAGCTGTGATAGAGTTATAATGCGTTCCTACCTTGTGAGGTCCTTCAAGTTTTGAACATATTGTGTGTAAAGGCCTAAAAGTGTCCTATGTGTGAAATTGGAGTTAATGTGGTAGCTGCTGGTGACAGAAGCGACATCAGTAGTCACAGGAGTCATCCTTAATTTCGATTTCTTAACCCAGCTTGGGTCACTCTGGAAACCAGATCGGGAGGTCTGCCCCAGAAGGAGCGCTCGCCTTAACGCCCATTATCAGTGGGTTTGAGCGCATGGAGCCGGGAGACGCTGTCGGGGAAACCCTGGAGAGGCTTCCCCAATCGATACGCTAACATTTGCTTTGTCCTCGAGCCACACGCCCTTGTTGACACAGTGGCCATTAGAGAGGACAGTGATGCGCCCTCGGCAGAGGTAATGGGCTGGAAGGAGGCAGCAGCGCGCTGGACTTGGAGCTCGAGGAGGCAGTGCCTCCGTCCACTGCGGGTTGTTGCACGTCTGGGTGAAGGTTAGGCTGAGGTCAGGTGCGTGACCCACTCTGGGACCCACCCACAGAAACAGCGAGGGCTTCCCGGCTCAGTACGGTAGCTGCTCTCAGGGTCTCAAAATCATCCCGTCCACAGAAAGGGTCGCCGCCAGCAAAATTTTATTGTCCGAATCATGCTGCGTGGTTGGGAACTCAAATACCTCTTTCTGTGGGTGGAAAGGGAAGCCACACAGACCCTAGTGATTAAGCTGGTCAATCATAACTGAACTTGAGTAAAATTCTGCCCCTGAAATTGTAACGTACCGCCCTTGCTTCTCCTTTCTGAAAGTGATCAAAACACAAACTACAGCGCGGGCTAACCTGCTTTTTTTGTAGGTCCTGCCTGCCTTTTAGGCGGCCCTGATTCACTCGTGTCCTTGACTTTGTGTCTAGATGGAAGAGAGTCACAGAGGGCTGTGTGCCTTGCAGCTCGCCCGCACAAAGGGGTGCTGTGCTGGGACCCCTGTTGCAGACCTGGGTACGTGAAGACCCCAGAACAGTGGCAGAAAAAGGCACGCTGCAGAATCACACCCAATAGCCAACCCCGTCCGTGAGGAAAAGAACTCACACCCACTCCCACTGGTGTCCGGAGGGGTGCGCACAGAAAGACAGACACCCACCATCCTGCGTCAAGGCCCTCCTCTGTGGCTGCGATATGAGGAAAACTTCTATTTCCGGGAAGGGGGTGGTGGGTAAGTTTAACTTCCTTCTTTTTGACTCTCTGCACTCTCCAGATTTTCCTCATCCAATACAGGTAGTTAGTATAATTTTAAAAGTGTAAAAAAATGAAGAGAGGGGCAGCCACACACGGGCGCTACAGCCTACTCCGTAATGGTTTCTAACGACCTGACAGCATGGGGGGGACCTCATAAAATATGGGGGCAGCCAGCCGGTGGCACATGAACCGGCACTGAGATTTCACCCTGAAGAGTCTCGAACACCGTGGGGACGCGGACGAGCTCCCTCGGCTCCCTCCGGCCCACCCACCCTGCACTGGGCCCAAAGGTTAAGGACTGCGTTGTCTAAGTCCCATCATGGCTCAGGTTCCCGCAGGTGCCCTGGGCCCCGGCGAGCAGAGGCTGCTGCTCCCACGTGCATGTCTCGGGCAGGCGTGTCCTGGGAGCCTGGCAGACACCAGCTGCTCCCTCCTCTGCAGGATCCTGTGAGCCTCCGAGCTTTGAAACGAACCCCTTTCTGCTTAAAAATCGAAATCAATGTAGGGGAACAATACATTACCATGTTTCTTCTTTCTAAAAGGAGAGGGGCAAAACTCTACCTATGGCATTACGACCGTGCTGTTGAAACAGAGAAACCCGTACCCACCCAAAAGGACTGAACGGGAAGCCACCAAAGCACGGGGGATGCTCCTTGTGTTTCTGTATCTTTCATAACCTCTCTGGTGTGAGTATGTGTTCTTGATAACTTTTAAAAGCTTAACTCTTGGTAAGAAAGAGCAACTGTCACTGGAGTCTCTCCACAGAAATGCAGAGAGGCCCTGGCTGATGTGGCTCCGTTGTTGGTGGGAGCGTCATTTGTAACCAAAGGGTGGAGGTTCCATTCCCAGCCAGGGCACATGCCGAGGTTGCAGGTTTGATCCCTGGTCTGGGTGTATGGGGGAGGCAACCGACTGGTGATCGTCTTCTTGCACTGATGACTCTCTCTCCTTTTCTCTCTCTCTAAAAGCAATGAAATGGTGTCCTCGGGTGAGGATTTAAAAACAAGAGGATTCTGTGGGCACCTCCCGTCCACCTGTGCATCTCTACGTGGCGGAGTGCTGGCTTGGGGCCCTCTCCTCCGCTCTTCTTTCTTCCACTGTCTCTTCGCTTCCTTTCTCTATTTCATATTTAGAAACACATCTTGTTTTCCAGATCTCTTCCTTCCTCCAAATCCTCCATCTGAGACTAAGTAATAATAAATCATAATAATGGTAAATGATGGTTGTCATGGTAACAATCACACTATAATCATACAAGTGGAGATCTTTGGTCCATGTGGAGAAACTAGCTGGTTTATTTTGCATCCTGCATCCCTGAATGAAGTAAACTCTTGTCCTTCTCCATCTGGAGCTGTGAAGCGGTGAGATAATCAACAGGACTGAGTAAAGGCAGCACCCAGGAAAGTATCTTTATTCAGAAGATGCAACCGGGAGGGTTGCGAGGGCCGCCCCGGCTGCTACAGGTTGCATCCATCCAACCACCGTGCCAGAGTGTCGGAGTTCTGGCAGTTCAGGGTCCAGGAGGGCCTGCAGCAAGCAAAGGCAGGGAGTCAGAGCTCAGGATCCTCAGGGACCCACAGCCCCCACCGGCCCTTTCACACCCCGGCCTGGCGCCTGCGGTGTCTGAGCACGCCGCCCCTGCTGTGGGCGTGCTTCTCCAGGCTCCTGTGCACCTCGGGTACGTCTCTTGCTGCACCCACCACATCCTAACATGAATGCTGGGGTTCCCTACATCCTCACGGCTCACCCCCACCCTCACCCCCAATGAACGCACCTCTTTCCACAAATCCCTCCCTGGGAGATGGGGAGGCAAGACTATGAACTGCAAAATTGTCCCCAACCCTGCAAGGTCAGTATTGTGACCTTCCCTGAAGCTGAGCATCAGAGTTCTGGGGCTGGCCCAGGGTCATACGGTGAGCACTTGGCAGTCCCTACATCTGAAGTGGGAGCCCCCGGGCCCTGGGCCGGGGCCTCGTTCACCTCTCCATGCAGCTGCTGCACCCGCCACCTTCCGGGTCTCCTTGCAGCCTGCCCAGGTCAGCTGGACTGAGCTTGTCTAACCTCACTCCTGCTGCCCTCAGAGCGATGCCCCTTTTCCCAGGCCCTGTGCAAGCACCCAGACCCCGGGTCCTCTCGTCCCAGCCTAGAAGCTGTGGGAGGCACCAGGCCAGCTGCAGGCCACTCGAGGTCTGTTTAGCGAGTCCCATCCCTTAGCTGGGCAGGCCTCCGTGACCCTTCCAGGGTCGCTGGTCCCACAGTTGAAGAGGGAGCTCTGGCCCCCGGCCCCTCACAGATATGGAGCAGAAGGAAAACAGGTAGACACACACATGTCATATTTTCAGGAACCACAAGGCTGTCCGTGGCCCGGCAGGTGCTGCAGGGGACCCCTGTGGCATGCAGGGTCTGGTCTCCTCCCTTCCCGTTGGCCCAGCTCTGCACAGCCGCTGACCTGAGCTTCAGGAAGCATATGGCTGCTTGTTAGCTTAGTAAGAGCTCACTTCACTGGGAATTCTGAGCGAGTAAGAGGCCTCCATCAGCCTGGCCCAGCATCTCTGTACTTAGTGCTGTACAATAGAGACGATTTCAGCTCATTAGCGCTTACCCCAGAGAGTGGGCCAAGCTTCCGAAGGAACTGGCGAGTCAACACTATGTGTGAAAGATATGTTAAACACTCAGAAGATAGGTAACATTAATAAAGGGACTCCCACTTTAAAACACCACCTATTAAATTAGGGAGGAAAACGGGTTACTGGATAAGCGGTGTTGAGAACAGAGACTAGCCATTTGAAACATATAAAGCTGATCTCTACCTTACTTCATACACCAAAAATAAATTACAAGGCCAAAAATTTCAGAGTAAAACCAGCAAACCATGGAAATTCTATTTTGTAATTGAATAACAAAAACTTAATGTAAGATTTATTGTGTGCCAGGCACTGTCTTAATACAGAGGGAAACACAGCTTCATTTCTTTACCTCCTTAGAGTAGGGAAAAGCTTTCTAACAAGATTTCATAAAAACTCAGAAGCTACACAAAACAAAGATCGAGGGATTTGATTCTGTGAAAATGCCAAACTCCTGGATGATGAGAATACCATAAACAAAGTCAAAAGACAAATGGCAAACCTGAAAAAGTAGTTTGCATAGATATTATGGACAAAGGTGTGATAACCCCACTTTATACAGGACATGTACAAAATCAGGAAAAGCAAAAGAAAACATTATTATCCCAATAGAAAAATGGGCTAAGAACATGAATCCGCACTTCCCAGGAAAATGGCTAATAAAGACTGAAAAGATGCCCAACTTATTTTGTAATTTGAAGATACAAAGCAAAACAGAATGATGTTGGACAAGCCACAAGTTCCAAAATCCATGCAGGTTTCAACGCTCAAGGCTAATGAGCTGGGGGAACACAGGCCCCTCTCCCAGTGGAGCTGGAGGCGCCTCCCCCCCCGAATGCCAATTTAACAATCTGTCTCCAACTTTTCAAGGCATCAAATGGTCCCAACAAATCTACAGGGGAGTTCCCTAAGAATACGAGGGGGGAACCCCAAAAAACAGAATGTATTTATTAAGAATTGTGTATTTATTCTTACATGTTTAAACTGCAGTCACCTTCAAAGTACTCTTCAGTTGATGCAATGCACCTACTGAGACATTTTCCTACTGCTCTAAACAGTTTTGAATCTGTAGATTTTGATGCCTTCTACTGCTTTTGCCATCTTTTGTTTCATCTCTTCCACACGGGCAAAATGTTTCCCTTTGAGGACTTTTTTTTCATTGGGGGAAACAAAGAAAAGTCGCTTGGGGAGAGACCAGGTGACTAGGGAGGGTGGGGCATGGGGGTCATGTCATTCTTGGTCAAAAACTGCTGAACACTCAGCACAGTGTGGGCAGGTGGGCTCATAAATCAACCACCGTGAAATGGGCAAACTTGTTGAAAATCTTCCCCCCAAAAAATTCACTGAAGCCGAATGAATGCAGCCTCTCACAACAATGCCAGCTGGCACACTGATACAGATGGGTTCCTAGAACATTCACCTAGCGGGGACGCTTGTACTACAAGGGACCTGCTCCTGGAAGATAATTCTGAAGTATTTGGGTTCTCACCGGTATACTTGGAAGAACATAAAAATTCTAAGAACAAGATGCTCACGTGGACTTGTTTGAAATAGCAGCAGGAAGAAAAATGAAAACAGCCTAAATGCGCACCAACAGAGGACTGGCAGACGAGGCCCTGCAGCATCCATCCAGCAGGGTACCACACCCTGCTGTCACAGAGATGGCACAGACTGCTCGGTGGAGGTTTTCCAGGACACACAAGCTCTATTAATACGTGAGGGAAAAAAGCTGGGTGCACATCAGTGTGCCCATTGGGATCCCATGTATATTTTCTGTGCATACATTTTTCTCTGGTTTATGAGACATGGTAACAGTGGTAAGCTTCAAGAGGCTGCTGATAAGGGTTTTTTTTTTTCATTTTTAAATATGCATGTGTTATTTTATTTTTAGCAAGAATGAATTAAAAAGATTTAAAAGCTCTCTAAAATGACTTCTGGATAATGGCTCCCAGTGCAGCCTTGGTCTTTCAAGAAGCATTTAGGGGTCACCTGTTCTGTGCCAGGTGTAGAACTCGAGTCTGGAGATATAGAGACAAGATAAAGACAAAAGTCTCTGGCTCAACATGGCTCCCAAAGAGACGGAAAAGACCAACAAAGCTAAAACAAAAGCCCTGGCCTCTGAGGTGGACACATCTCGTGTTGCCAGATTCTGGATGAGGTCTCTGAGGCTTACAGGGCCTGTGGGGTATGATAAGGAAGACCACTCAGGCTTCACTAGAGGCAGGAGTCCACCTGTCCATCTGCTCCTCCTCCCCCAGCTGACCCTGCTCAGAAACCCATGTCTGTCATCCTGGGGTTGCCTTCTCCATGACCAGAGCACCAATCCTCTATGTAAACCATGCCCATCTCTTTGAAAACTGAAGTTTGGAAAAGCACAGATCCAGAATCAATTCCAGCACTGTGAAACTGAGAGAGAGAGAGAGAGAAACATCGATCAGTTGCTTCCCATATGTGCCCCAACCAGGCATCAAACCCACGACCTAGGTATGTGCCCTGACCGGGAATAGAACCTGCAACTCTTTGGTGCACAGCATGACAGTCCAACCAACTGAGCCATTGGCTAGGGCAGTTTCCTCATTTTAACAATGGGGATAAGGTAACTCATTGCAGAGGGATCTGTGAAGATTAAATGGTGGTTTTTATGTGATTGCACAAAGCCTACACATGAAAGCAGCCAAAAGTTGTAGCTATCATGAAAGGATTTCCTCTATTGTAGGATGTCTTCTATTGCAAGATGCATCAATGATTTATTAACAACTTTGGGAAATGACACATCAATTGCAAGACAGACCCTAATTGCCAATACATTAAGATGTAAAATCTGGAAATATGACATTGTTTCTAGATCTACCTGCAGACAACAATGCCCAGAATCAACCAGGAAGCCCATGGTGAGATGTGGGCTGGAGGGGAAGGCAGCAAAGGCAGGGGAAGGCGGAAACTGGTGGTGACACAGTGTCTACTGGACAATGCAGACCCACCATGGAGGTGATAGCAGTGTATCCTGAGAATAGAGAGTTTTTATATACCTCAGACATGCATGTGCAGCAAAATCTCCAAATTGGAAATTGGGCCAAGAGATGTGCACACCAACTTATGCTGACCTGGACATCTGAGAAGGCAGTCTGACCCAAGTCACAGTGAGCGAAGATGAGAAAAAGGCACATGACCTATCTATTTTGCAAGAATTGAACATGAGTAAAACTGTCCTTATTCAAGTAAGGAGAAAACTAACATGGGACCTATGGGGAAACATCAGAAGAAGAAAGGGGGGAATTACAATGAAATTCAGAGAAACAGTCTTCTGAAGACAGCATATGCAGGATCCAGAAGTAAATTTGCTAAAACTGATATCCTCAATAAGATGCAGCCAGACATGACCTCCAGAGAAAGCCCATGGGAGAAAAGACATAAAAAAAGACAACAGTTTGAATCTTAAAAGGAAGATGGATGGACCACCACAAAATTGCCAAGAAACTAAAAATATAATAACCAAATATTCAATACCTACTCATGATTTAAAAAACTTTCAGCAATCTGAAAATGGAAAAGAACACTTTTAATCTGATTAAGAGTATCTCAGAAAACATCTCACTCAATGATAAAATACTGAACTTCTTACTGTGAGATTGGGAATGAAACAAGAATGCCATTACTACCACTTCTATTCAACATTTACTAGAGATCCTAGCCAATGCAACAAGGCAGGAAAAAGAAAGAAAAGTATTGTAGAGCCAAATGAGAAAGGTAAAACAATAAAGCTTTAGGAATAGGCAAAGATTACTTTAAAATAAACAAAAATAACCATAAAGGGAAAGCAATGATAAATTAGACTACATTAAGACTAAGAGCTTGTGTTTATCAAGACTCCATCGAGAAGGTAAAAAGGTAACCCACAAAATAAGAGAAGATATTTGCCATACTTGTATCCAACAAAAAACTCTTATTCAGAATATATAAGTAACTCCTAACAAATGAACAAAAGACAGATAGTACAACAGAAAACACCCTAATGGGATATCAAAAATGCAAAAGAAAATAAGAGAAAATTGTTATTCATCTTTCAAATGGCCAAGGTTTGTAATTACAGTGTAGTAAATAAGCATTTTACTAAACTATAAATATTAGTGTAAATTGGTACAAGCTTGCTAGAGAGTCATTTCACAACATGCATCAAGGATTTTTGAAAGTATTCAAAAACCCTTGTGGGAATATATACATAAGAAATAATCAGAAATGCACAGAGTTATATTTCAAGGATGCTCATCCTAGCATCCTGTATCACCCTACACAAGATGTGGGGGGGGGGAATGTTCAACATAAGGCAATTTGACTGATAACTATTTCTTTCATTCTGTGGCCTTGGGGTTGCAGAACTCAATGACGTTGTTCTGCTTAACTCGGTGAGTAGGATTCCACAGATGTGTCACCAAACTTAACCCAAAATCAAGATGAAATGGATGGAAGTCATGAATACAGAATATTCAAAGATGTACCACTTACCATGCTCCCATTCCTTCTTTTTCTTTTACAATTTTCTTGGCACATTCGATTGTCTTGTTTAAATTTGGATTCAGTAAAGCTGTGGAGAAAATAACGTGGAATGACACCAAACCACCACTTGGCCGCTAAGCCCAAGCATGTCGGGAAGGCACAAGGTGCTCACACTAGAGAGGTTTCCATGTGATTCCAAGAATAAATCTATCACTAGATTTTTCTCAGACAACATTAGGAAGTAGCGGGCTGAGGTCCTCTTATGCTAAATCTGTTGACTTTTTCTTGTAATTCTTACAATATTTTCATTAAAAATATGCGTGTACAGTGGAGATTCTGTGCTAGGCAACATAAGAAGTAGTGGAGCTAGAATGACCAACATGGAAAATCCCTGCCCTCAGACCCTGCTTTCTGGAAGTGGGTAAAGATTATAGTCAATTGTAATGCAAAGAATGCCTGGAATGGTGGGGGGTGCAACTTGATGTGGGAGCGCTGAGTGAAAGCACCTGATTTAGGACTTGAAGGATCAGGGAAAAGGATTACGGGGGCCAAGTGACGTCTGAAGGAGTAGGTAAGGAAGGGGGAGCTCAGGGAGTCACGGGAAGAAAACTGTTCCTGGCAGAGGGAGCAGCATGGGAGAGGGCCTTGAGGAACCAGCATGGCTGTGCGCGCATCCTCCCATCCCCTCCTTGGACTGTGCACACCAAGACCTCCCACCTGGGACAATAGCAATGCCTGCCTTCTTGCTTGCACTGCAGCCTCCCCCTCTCCTAATCTGATCGGACTGCTTTTCTTTGTACTGTTACCTCAGTGCCCCCTCGTTGCCTGTAAAACAGAACTCTAAATCCTTGGCTTAGTCCGACTGTGCCCCATGTGACTTTCCAATTCTCCAACCTTACCTCCTGCTGCTCTTCTCCAAGACCCCACCACTCAGGACATGGCAAAGGGCAAGAATCAAAGACAGTGCCCTCCCTCAGGGTGGGTGCCCCACCTCTGACACTCACAGCTTGGAGGACTTCTGCATTTCCTCTGGCACTTAGTGGGTGCCCAGTCAGTGCTCATGGGATGAATCAGTCTTGGGGAACCACCTCTTCTCAACCACAGGTACTTGGAAGCTCCCTCGTAGGGCCCCCTCCTGTCTCCTCCCAGGGACCACTCTGCCCATCCAAGAGGCAGCTTCTGCTCCCCTTGAACAGGAGTGTGGTGCCAAGTGTGGGTAATATCGGGCCCAGCTGGAGCCCTCCACGCTCTCCCTTGAGGCTCAGTGGGTTCTAACATTTCCTCTCTGCTTCCTCCCAACATGGTGACACCTTCTCTGCCCACCTTCTCTGGGTGTCCACCACTCCATGCCAGGCCACCTGCTGTGCCTGGCTCACAGCCACCCTTTTGGCTTGTGAACCTGGCTTTGCAGCATTGCCCCTGGGGGACCCACCTTGGATTGGGCCCAGCAGGGCCCCTGGCAAGCCCTGCCCCTACCCGCTCCAAACGTGTCAACTGCGGCCATCGGGAAGGCAGACCTCTTGAGGGCAATGCCATGGCCCTTGTGGAACTGAAGGAGGGGACCTACCGGAGCAGGACACGTGGCAGAGATTCCTCCCCTTGTCGCACCAGTCAGGGTTGCGGATCTGAAAGAGGCCAAAGCCCGTGTAGGACTCACGCAGGTTCTCGTACACAGCCACGGGGTTGAACTTGCTCTCAAAGTAAGCCAGGCACACCCCTAAGATGGAACAGGAGGAGGTCTGGCTCAGGGGGACCCAGGAATGGGGGTGCCTGGGCAAGGGGTGGGGGAGTGGGGGTGAGGAGGGGGCACCGAGCGGGGCCTGCTCACAGTTTTCAAGGCTGTAGCCCTCGAAATCACTCAGGCCTCCCTCTTGGAGCAGCTGGGCCACCACGCAGCGTCCCAAGATCGCAGCACCACTGGGGACCACGAGGCAGCTGATGAGGGAGAGCAAGGCCCATGCTTCCATCTCCTCCAGGCGCGTCGGCCAGGTGAGTGGGCGGAGTGACGGATGACGTCCACCAAGGTCCCACGGACACTGGTTCTACTGAAGGAAATGACGGCCACTGTGGGGGTGGGGTGCACAGCTCAGCGTGTTCAGAAAAGTGGGCGTCCCGCCCAGCTTAACCATGACCTATTAATTCTCTGCAGCCAGTGACTGCCAACCCGGATAGCTGGGCCCCGTCCTCTTTTTAAGCTCCTGTTTTCTAAGGGAACTGCTCTTTTGAAGATCTCTCTCGCTCTCTGCCGCCCACACACACACATGCTTTCCCTTCAGCAAAACCCAATGGCTTCCTCCTAGTTTGTTCTCGCTCATTTCTCTTTCCCATTAGTTACCGATGCTGAAAGCCTTTCTTTCCCTTTACTGTGGAAGTACAACTGGCTCATGAAATGCATTTGGGAAAGCAGAAGAAGAACGAGGAAGGACATCCCTCCCAGTCCCAGCCCTGGAGCACAAGCCCTGCCTCCGTGCTGAATGGTCCTCCTCCTGGAAGCTAGTCTGCACTGGGGTCTCCGCTCCTACAGTCTAGTCACCAGGTCACACTCCACCGAGCGTCTGTTGCTGTCCACACAAGGAGACAATCCCTGGTCCAGCCAGACCTGCCACTCATGAGTTGGGTCATGGTCAGCCACAGCGGAGGTGTCACTTAGCCTCACAGTGTCCCAGCCTTCTCATCTATAGGAGGGGTCGGCGGGGTGGGGTGCAACTTCTGGGTGCTCAGAGATTTAACTTTCCAGTTCAGCCTTCTCCATTTCTGCCATCCTCGCCTCCTCACTGCAGGCAGGTGACAGCCCAGCCTCCTGGGCTCCACCCCTGCAAGCTGACTCCTCCCAGTCGTGCCTTCTACTGTGAGTGAGGAGTGTCCCCAAAGCATGTAGGAAACATCCCTTTGAGAATGCCGCTAGCTCCCTCGTCCTCACCATGGCAAAATCCACCCTTGGCTTTCTATGCCCTCCACGATCTGGCCTTTTGCTGGTCTCCCCCATCAGGAGGAAGCAAGTCCATCAACTCTGAATTTCCCTGTGGCTCCCTCTCCGGGCCTCTCTGCCCCTCCTCACATCGCTCCCTCCACACCTGTGCTCCTGCTCATTCTTACCGCGGTGTCTTCACTCATGGTTCTGCCCAAGCACAGGGCCGTGCCTACCCCGAGTTTGCTCCATTTTGAGATCTCCACCCCAGATGCCACCTCCTTGAAGCCTGATACAACCCTTCAAGGACATTCCCTCTTTAGCCCTTACTGCCCTCAGAATCACTTCCACAACACCTAGGCAGTGATTGTCCTAGTCTGTGCTATGTCCCGTCCCTCGGACTAGAATGTGCAATTGGAAATTACGATGTATCTCCCTCCTGGCACGCCCTACAGCCCTAACGATGCATAAGTATAATCAACTGAACAATTAATTGTGCCCTTCTGTTTGTCATCCTCTAGCCTATATTCACCTACACCAGGGATTCTCGACCTTGACACTTGGGCTGGAAAATTCTTTGCTGGGGGGCTTTCCTGTGAATTGGAGATTGTTTAGGAGCACACCTAGCCTCTAGCCACCAGGCGCTCTACCCCCTCAGCTGTGACTGCCAGAAAATGTGTCCAGATATTGCCAAGTATCTTCTGGGGGACAAAAGTTGCCCCTCTGTTGAGAACCAATGACCTACATGTCTAACTTGGGCACAAGTTAGGAATCAATTCAGTATATTCATAAATTAGAAGAACTGCACTTGCAGGCACTTGTCCCAACTCTCGAGCTGTGTGGGTAATTACCAACGGGGCCAGCGCGCCAAATACACTGTCGAGGAAGGCCTCGCAGGTAAGGGCTCCGAGCTGGGCCTCAGGGTGCCTGAGCCCAAGTCCCAGCTCTACCCCTCGGCAGCTGGGACCTTCCCCAGCTGACGATTCATCAGGAGCCCTGTCCCCTGTTCTTCCCAAACCCACCCGCCTCTCGCCACCTCCACACCATCCTAGTCCAGGTCCTCACCATCTCTGACTTCCGTCGAGGTGTCCCAACTGTTCCCAACTGATCCCCTTTATGCCACATACCAGCCACTCTTGTCCCCCTCTCCCCACTCTCCACACAGCACCAAAGAGACCTTCTTACAAACATGCATTTCGTCACATCCCCCACCTCCAAGAGACTCCCCTTGTACTTCAGGTAGGATCCCAACTCCTTGACCTGACCGATTTCACGTTTCTCCCCTCCTTGTTCGCCCTCACACCACCACGTCCACCTTGCCCATTTTTCTCCAGATGTCCCACCGAATTCCCACCGTGGGTCCTTTGCACGTGCTGTTTCCTCTGCCTGGAACATGATTTCCCCCAACCACCACGTAGCTTGCTCCTTCTGGCCATGGTCTCAGCTCAGATGAGCTCCCACCTCAGACAGGGTTCCCCGATCACTGCCCACCACAGACAACAGTTCTCGTTTTCCTCATAACGGAAGTGTAAGCACCAGGGATGCTTACGGAAATCTGGTCTGTTTGGTTCTCCGCTTTATCCCTAGAACTCAGAGCAGAGCCCAGTGCACGGAAAATGTCCAGCAAGTCTCTCTGGAATGACAGAATGGACGAAAACCTACTCCTCTCAGCAGAACTGTCATCATGTAACAGGATGCAGCCAAGAGGGGGACCCCAAATGGGGATTTGTAGCGGGGTCCAGAAGAGCTTGGAGATGATTGGCTGCACACCACAGGGCCACACCTGCCCTGAATGTTGGCAGCTGTGGCCAGTTGTGGGAGGAGCCGGGAATGAGGCTGCAGAGGGGGACTGGCGCTGGGGTTTAAACCCAGACGCGGCAGCCAGTTGGCGTCCTTTGGGGACCATGTGGCTTGGGGTTCTTGCTGGGACCCCACAGCTTGGGTGAGAGTCAGGGCCAGGCGGCTTTGGAAGTGCTCTTTTTTTTT
>PVKM010033758.1:0-15840 GCA_004027735.1 Carollia perspicillata
GTCTGCATTAGGCATAGGGATGCTGTACAAAATTGTCACTTATTCACACTAAAATACATCCAGTCGTGAGACCACATGTGCTCATGAACACTGAAATTTCCATCGCAGGCTGTCTTAACTAGAAAGTGAAACTTTGCAAATGCAAAATTGACGGGCTCCTTCGTGCAAACTTCCAAGCCCCAGAATTAAGGTGCTGAAGATACTAATTCCTCCAGTGTACCCTTCTATGAACTTCTAGGATTCTGAATTTTACTTTCCATGTCTTTTTAACGCTTTCATTTTTTCCATATCCTGTTTGTCTGGACGCATTCTGGGTAACTTCTTCAAAATTTTCTTTGTTTATTAATCATTTTGTAAATAATTGGACCTGTAAATAATTGAAAGGGAGACTAGTCTCCCCACCTCCGCCGTGAGGTCCGCCTCTCATACCTGGAACGTGTGGCTATGGCAAAGGGGAAATAAGGTAGCAGATGGGATGAAGGTGCCGGTCAGCTGACTGAGATGGGAAGACGATCACGGATTATTTGTACATGGGCCCAATGCAATCACAAGGGTCCTTACAAGAAGAAGAGGGAATCGGGTGAACCAGAGACGGCGGCCCCAGAAGGACGTGGCCGGATGTTGCTGGCTTGGATGATGGAAGAATGGGGCTATGAGCCAAGGAATGTGTGTGGCTTCTAGAAGCCGGAGCAGCAGAGGAAAACAGAGTCTCCCACAGAGCCTCCAGAAGGAGCGCTGACCTGCTGATGGTGTGACTTGAGCCCCAGTGAGGCCCATTCAGACTTCGGACCTCCAGAACGGTAAGATAATAAATTTGTTTTGTCATAAGTCACTTGATTTGTGGTAACTGGTTGCAGCAGCCATAGGCAACCAATACACCACCCATTTAAGTGTTCAACTTCCACAATAATGTATTGGCTTTCTAAGAGTCTTAGGTTCTCTTTCTAGTTTACTTGGCCATTTTTTAAGTCTTCTATGCTGATTCCATCTTTTTTTTTAAATGCACAGTTAATTTTTGTTCTTCATTTAACTTTCTATTTCACGATAATTATAAATTCACATGCAGCTTTAAGAACTAATGCAGAAGTAGCCATGTTCCCTCAACCCAGTTTCTCTCAGTGGTGACATCTGGCAATATGACATTCAGGATGTCATGTCGATACAGTCAGGAAACAGAGCATTTCCATCACTCCAGAGAGCCCTCATGCTGCCCTTGCATGCCCCGCCGCCCCCTCTTGAACCACCAGCAACCGCTAGGCTGTTCTCCATCTCTGCAACTTGTCATTTCAAGCATGTTCTGTAAACGGAAGCACCCAGTAGGTAACATTAGAGCACTCACTGCTTTTGGTTTCCTCAGCTCAGTTCTCCGGAGATTCATCCGGGTCACTGCATGTGTCAGCACGAAGTTCTTTCCTTTTTAGTGGGGAGTAGGTAGTTTCACAGTATTCATCACACTGAGTCCCGAACCATTCCCAATAACCCAGATTTCCAGGGTTGGGCCCTTATAACTAAAGCTGCTATAGGCAAGCATGTACAGGTCTACATGTGAACACAAGTGTTCATTCCTCTCGGGGAAATGTGCAGGAGTGCACCTCCTGGGTGTGGGGGCAGGTGCACGTGTAGTTTCTTAAACGGGCCCCCCGTTTTCCAGAGCAGCTGTGCCACTTTACATTCCCAGCCACTGATGCATGCGTGACCCATGGTTGGATGGATGAACAGATGGTGTGTACTCACACGACAGAATATGACACAGCCTTAAAACAAAATGCTAAATGTTGGTGAACCTCAGGGGCGTGATGCTAAGTGTAAGAAGCCAGACACAAAAGGCCACATATTGTATGACTCCTTTTTATGTGACACATCCGGAATAGCAAATTCAGAGGGACAGAAAGCACACTGGTGGTGGCCAGGGAGTGGGGGGAGGAAGGCATGAGAGTAACCGCGGACAGCGTTAGTTCTCTCCAAGGGTCCTAGTTTCACGGAGAATTCTCAGGTTCAGTTTTCCTGTCCTGCAGCAGGGGTGTGAGTCTAATTTCAGGGATGTAATTGGCATTGGTACCCAAGGACATCAGAATCATCAGTTTACCAGTACTGTCTACCCTTTGAGCTTGCAGTTTCTCTTGTTTTGTGGGAAAGGAATTCACTCTTTGAAGATTGTCCTTATTTGCTTGCAAGCCCAGAAATGTTTTTCACAAACCTATGATTGTCATGGTTTATCCAGAGAGTGGTTTCTATTGTGGTTAGAAAGCCAAAATCACCGGTAGAAAAAGACATCCCTTCCATAAGACATTTGGTGTGGTAGTATCACCTTGAAAGTAACCGGAAAAACTAGGGTGATAACAAGATTTTTTTTGAAAGGCTAGGCATGAAGGTTTTATTGCTAGTGTTTTGAATTCTTTAGTGACAGTTGTCATTTCGGGTAAGATAGATTGTTAAAATAATATTTGATTTTTGGTGTCTACAGCAAAACTGAGCCTTGTTCACTGTGTTGCCATGACTGGGTTCCAGGTCACCGACCCACTTGGTCTTCTTTGGAGGAAGCTAGAATACTGGAGGGGACACTTGGAAGTCGAGAGGTGTGACAGCTATAAAACAGGTCTGACCTGGAGTCTGTGGCTCAGCGTCACCGCAGAATCGCAGCCGTAGCTGGAAAGTCCCTTGGTCTTTTTTTCCCCCCGGAGAGAACCAAGATTTATTTTGTGGCCCCTCAGCTAGTTCTCGCTCATCCCAGTAACCTATTTCAGAGGTCTGGTTTACTGCCCCTCACGGAGAGGGGAGACAGATTTTGATAACCAGTATTGTTTTCTATGTGACTCCTCTTTCCTGTGTTTATTCAGTTAATAAATGTAAGAGAGGCACCGTTTCTTTCCAAGCCAAGGATTGATGACAGAAAACATTTCCCTCGTAACCCGACTCTCCTGCTTTGCAATCCCCTCCTGAAGGTGGCGCTGTACGCACTTAATCCTTCCACCGGAAGGACCATGATCGCTGATACCGAAGACATTCCAAGTTCGACTCTAGAGCCACCGCATATATTTACCCCTCCAAGCAATGCTAAGGCGTAGGTGTTTTGGCTGCCCTCATTCGACAGGGGAGGAAACCGAAGCTCGGACTCAAAGAGTGCAGTCTCCCAGCCAGAAACCGGTGGAACCGACGCCTGGCCCCAGGCTGTCGGGGGGCCTGCACCCTAACCCTCGCAGAGCACGGATTACATGCAACCCAGGGCGGACGCACACGTGACGATTTGAATGTGACGATTTGAACCTGATGAAATGAAATGGGGTGTGTCAGTGGGGCACACAGGTTAAACCACAGACACGTATTCCTCAAAGTAGACCGGCTTTTAAATCTAAAAAGTTTTATTACCAACTGTCTCTGCAGTTTGCTTGCTCTTCTTAAGGTGACAAAAAAATAATAATAATAATTCTAGACCACAGCGAGTCACCAGCACTGCCACGAAGTTGCAAATCTATCCTTTGTCCCAGAGCAAGAATGCACTTCAGGTCAACTCGAGCACAGAGGAGTGTCCTCAGAAGTACCCACGGCCATTCACCCTGCATTCCAGCGCCTCCTGGTCCTCCTGGCAACTGCCTAACCCCCACCCAAGCTTCTTCCCACAGCCTGAAGACAAGGAATCGCTCAAGTGAGAAATCCCTTCAGAGTGTTGTTCAAAATATATTAGACGGAGAGACATCCCAAACCCCTGTCCTACACGTTAAAAATGTATCAAATGAGAGCGTAGAGAAACATCCACAGGTCTCCTCTCTTAGGTGCTGATGAGCCTTGTTTCCCCCTTTCTGATAATGTCCTCGACCTCATCTGAGACCCGTCCTCGGTAGCTGTTCGGCTCTATGGCATCTAGCTTCTCCCGGTATTCCGGTGGCAGCCCGTTCTCCTTGGCGCCCAAGCAGATGACCTAGAAAGGGCAAAATAAGCAAAACACCTCTTTTAGTTAGGAACGTGATTTAACTTCGTGTAAGACAGCTTTATCTGCACTGTCAAAGCATGGGATAATTTCAGACTGCCTCCAGAATAAACATTCCAGGGGGGTGGAATAAGCATCTACCCCCCTGGAATGCCGATTTCATTGCTAGTATGATTTAAGATATTTTTATATCAAAACAAAACGCTTTTTGTGTAGACTTTCCATGATCTTCTAAGAAATGATTCTTTAAGAAAAGTTAAAATGCACAGGGAGCAGTTTCAGTTGAATCCCAGAGTCCAGTCCACCCCTGCGTTAGGCGTGAGGGAATAAAGGACCGCTGTATTCAGTGGTCCTTCCCAGACCCGTACCAGGCTAACCCTCTGGGTGCCATACTAGGAAATTCCAGAGCAGGCCCAGGTGCTGGGTCACCCGCTCCTGACGCCAAGCCCCGACTGGGCCTTCTAACAACACCTATGTTGGGGTTTCTGAGAAGGCGCGTTGGGGTCTCTATTTTTTTTTTCCTGTGCTTGAGGGGGATGGTTTCTCTGAAAGGCAGTGTGACTTTTATTTTTCTATCTAGGGATGGAAAACATGTCAGCAGTAGGAAATACATTTTCCCCCATTACAATGAATGGTGTTCATGTTTTGCGGAGAAAAATCCTACTACAAAAGCCTGCGTGTATGAATAAAACACTTGTCTGGAATTGTGCCTCATACATATTTCTAAGAGCCTTTTTGTAATCAACAAAATCTTAGGAACGTACTTCTAGCATTACAAATAAATCTGAACATTTGCACTTCAGCTAAATAACCGTTAATTTTTGTATTCAAAAATTTTGATTAAAATGAAGTGTTCAAGTAGAATTAAAACATGCAAAGCTTTTTAAAAACAAGATAGTCTTTAGTTTAGCTCAGTGAAAATTAAGAACGATTACCCAAAATCTTTGTACGCAGCTTACCTTCTTATACTGGGGTGAAGGAGGTGCACTCTCATAATTTCTCATCTGGTAAGTTCGACAGGTTATCTCTTTTCCTTCCTGAGTGTAAACAGTAACTTCTGTTGGGGTATATGCATTTTCTTGCCTGAAACCAGAACAGCCAATTTTTAACGATACTTGACTTAGCCAAGTGAGTTTACTGAATCAAGAATTTAACTATCGTATTTTTTGGACCATAAGATACACCTAGGTTTTACAAGAAAATAGGGAAAAAATTTTTGAGGCAAAAAATGTGGTAAGATATTTAATAACATAAATAACATAATATTTCACCAATGTAAACGTAAACAGAACTCAACAGCAGCATTAACAACCATTATTCCTCCCAAAGTTGGTGGGGGGCGAGGGAAGAGGGAACAGTGAGTCTTATAGTCCAAAAAATACGGTTTATATATATGGATGTATTTGCTCCCTATGTATTAGTATTTTGGGATATAGAATATATTCCACATCGTATTACTTCCTCAAAAGTAAGCCGTATTTCAATTTGAAAACCTGAGACTTGGTACTACTTGGTATACTTCAAACAGATCTCTGTAGTTATCCAATGTACAAACATGCTCCAGTAAAGTTATTTTCATGTTTATGCCCCGAAACATTGCTCTCCAGGCCACCAAAAATGGACAGTGTGTTCTGACAGCAGGAGAATGGCCAGCCAGAGAAGAGCGGAGGGAATGGCTCATTGTCATTCCGGCGCACCGGGCCACCTGCTCTTCCAGGTCCTCCTCTTTGCCGCCCACTCTCTCCGTGGTCCACGCTCGGCAGAGGGCTCATGAGAAATCCACAGGGAGCAGCTGTAGCTGCATCCTGCTTTCGTTGACTTTTAGTAAAGAGTAGCAGAGCATTCTTAATACGTTGCTCCAGTTTTTACAAATTATTATTAACTTTTACATTCAACTGCCACCGTAAAGGATTAGTTTGTAAAAACTGGCTCTAAGAAAAACAGAACAACTGCTTCTGAAATCATTAAACACACGTAACGATTACTAACATCTCCATGCTTTCTCACCATGTGAAACTACAGGGATTTTTATAAGAAAAATAGAGGGAAATGAGGACTTTCATCTTTTACAGAAGAGATTACACAATCACCCCCAAATCTCAATCAGAAAGTGCGACCCTTCTAGGCTTTTCTTTTTAGGACACGCGCATTATACCTTTTATGTTAAGTCGAAGGTGTAAAGAACAGGTAGTACAGTTTCGAAAAACCAACGTGTGTGTGTGTGTGTGCGTGCATATACACATCCTTGCATATGATCCACTTTTGGAATTTGTAATTATTTAATGCATAATTAGAAACCACCTACTTATCCAGAGAACTTAAATTGCTTTTGTTCATTTTCCATACTACTCCCCACACTTCATCGCCGGGACTTTGAAAAATGGTGGCTATACCTCCGTGCCAAACTTCACTTTCCTCGCCTTCAGAATTGCCAAAGTCAAGCTTAAAATCCTATAAATAAAACCCAAAATGATATGATTAATATCCTCTTGAACCAAAATTTTCCTCCTCAAAAAAAAAAAGAGAGATTTACCTTGAACTTCATGCAATTAACACATAGACTTTGAGTTCCTTCTATGTGTAAGAAGCTGTGAAAACACAAAGATAAACAAAAACCTAGATCTCAAGGACTGTATGTATTTTTTCATATTTTTCTTTAAAAATTAAATATATACTGAATATGTACATGTATTCCACCATAAACAAAAGGTTTAAGGGGAAAGATAAAAATCCTATAATCCTGATGCCTTAACACCACTATTTTCATTCTTGAAAATTACATCCCAGTCTACTTGCCCGTAGACTTTGACTCAGAGGCGGTCACAGGGTGCATTACTGACACGGGGGAAAGCTACAGAGGGGCGGTAACATTCTCTCTCCCTCTGTGTGCATAAAGAGCGTCCATGAGCACACATCACTGTGTCTGCCCTAAGGGAGCTGGCACGGGAGGGTGATTTGTGTAGTTATGAACACTAATCTAATATTCATAAATTGTACTAATATACCTATAATAATCATAAAAGCAGCTAATACATGCCAGAAAATTACTGGGTTCTGTACCCTGTGCCATGATCTTCATATAGGCTCATTTTTATCCTGTTTAATAACCATACTGTACCCATTTCACAGCAAGAAAAACTGTGGCTTACAAAGATTAAGCAACTTGTCTAAGGTCTCACCACTAATGAGCAATGAAACCAGTCTCCAGTTTGGCTTCTTCCCTCACAAAAAGGGCGCAGTCCTGCGGAAGCGTAAACATTCTTACTTGGCTGTTTGGTCTGGGAAGATTTCTTTTCCATCTTTCCCGAAATTAGCTTCCTTAATCATAAAATAAAGATGGTTGGATTAGATAATAAGTCTAAGGTTTATATTTTATCTTTGTCCCCTTTATTTTCTTAAAAACCTTGTCAGACACTTTAGGGAAGAGGTCGTGTTGAGTGACTGGTATCTTCAGCTGGTATATCAGATATTCCAGGACCAAGCCTCCCATCGGAGGGTCTGGTAAAAGCTGCAGCCACACTAGGAACTGGTTGTCGACTGCTAAATCCAAGGGACAATTTTCGTTTTTCGTCTTGTTCCACTTCTCGGCTGCTCCCCACACAGTGAGCCACCCTGTCTTCATGGGCCTCCTTCCTGCCTTTCGGGCTGACCCTTGATCTCCTTGGTCCCTGTGCTGGCTCCTCCTCCACAACCTGGTCCCCAGACGCTGGGGCTCCTGAGGGCTGTTTAGGCCCTTTTCTCTGTTCATTCAGCCATTTGCTCAAGCCAGCCTCGTCCCCTCCAACAGCTTCAGTTACCATCCAACATTCCAGTTGTCTTTTAATCCAGCTCAAATCTCTCTCTCTGAACTTCGAAAGTGCTTAGAACAGGCCCGGCCCACACTGAGTCCTTAATAAATGTTCGCTAATATTTTTCTGCTCAGTTGGATGTGAAACAAGCATCTCAAACCCGGTATGTTCAAACTGAGCTTGATGTTCCCTCCCAAACCTTATTGTTTTCTTTGCAAACATCGCCATCACCCACCCTATTATTACACCAACAATCTGAGTCATCTCTATTATCTTCTCCTCCCTTTATAATTAGTCACCAAGAAGATGACACTGTTACCTCCTAAGTATCTCCCAAACCGACCTCCCCTCCACTGCTACCACTCAAGGTGTCATAATTTTCAGTATGGGCTGTACAAAAGCTTTCTAACTGGGCTCCGCACATCCAGTTTCCCCTCATTCCGACCCGTTTTCACAGCAACCAGATGAGTTTTTGGAGATGTACATCTGATCTTTTGTTTGCATAACTTCTGCAATGGGTCTTCTCATTGCTCTCAAGTTAAACACCAAAGTCTTCTTTGGCCCCGGGGGTCCTGCAACACATGGCCCTTACCTACCCCTGCAGCCCTCATGCAGCATCTTCCTTGAACGCATGCTCAACTCCAGCCTCACTAGCTGGATGATCCAGCTTCTCTCCCAAGGTCTTTTGCACACTCCATCCCTTGTTTGGTTTGCGTCTTCCCTCCCCTAATCCTTCAGTCTGGGCTTTAAAACCATGTTTTCAAGAAGAGCTTTACTGAGCATCCCGGCTAGGTTAGGTCTCCCTGTCGTCCAGGGGTGTCGGACCTATTGGCATCTCTGGGCCACACTGGAAGAAGAAGGCTTGGGCCACACGTGAAATACACAAACACAAAAGCTGATGAGCAAGAAAAGGTTTTAAGTAAATTTACAATTTTGTGTTGGGCTGCATTCATAGCCATCCTGAGCCACATGCAGCCCACAGGTTGGACACCCCTGTTACACTCTCATAGTGCCTTGTTTGTCTCCTTTAAAAAATAAACTTCACTTTTTTTAGAACAGTTTTAGGTTCACAGCAAAACTGACAGTAGGGTACAACATGTCTCCTTTTTAAGACTAACCATACCTGTAACTGAATAATCATTTGCTTGATAGCTCCTCCCCTCACCTCTCACCTCAACTAGAAGAATCTGAACTCCCTCCCCACATTTGGGGAATTCCCTGACTTATGTGTCTGGCAGGGTTGAGCGTGCCAGAGTCCGACTCCCAATTCTGAAGCTTTGGACGCCAGAAGTTGGTTCTCCCAGCACTGCCTGCAGTCAGGGCAAGGGCATGTGGCCGAGACTTAGCCAATTCGGGCACCCCTCGGGGCTTTGAATTGTGCTCAAGGACAGCCGAAACTCCACCCTGGGGGTGGCAGCCACACCTGGGTTTCAGGAGCTACAGGGGTGTAGTGACAGCAGCAGGCAGGGTCCAGAGCAGGTGGTGCTTGTGATGCAAGAGGCAGTGTCCACATTTGCCAAGTTCGGCCGGGGTGCAGCAGCGGCCTCCTGGCTGCTTCTATGTGTAACGTTGGCTGTATGGCAGCTGCTGGCCTCCCTTTATGCCTGCCTGTTTCGTGTGCTTTGTGGTTCTAACTTCCTGGTCATTCTGTAAGCTCTCCAACAGCTTTTCAATACATTCTTTTTCTGCTTAAATCAGCCACTTTCTTTTGTTTGCAACTAAGAACCCTGATGACAGCAAAGGCCATGTCTGTCTAGTTCAGCAAGCCAAACGGTTTTGTAACAATCTGCCCGCGTGTTTCTCCTATAGCCTAGGAGGCTCTCAAAGCAGCCAGCTTACCCAATCATCTTTGTGTCTCCAGGTAAGTGCTGGAAGAATATGTACTAATGAATGAATGGAATGAACTGAAGAGCAGTGATTTTTTTCCCCGCAGATGGGTTACCTTCATCCAGCCACTTAGCTGAGCACAGCCCTTACCAGGAATAAGGCACAGTACCAGCTTTCAGGGCCTCTCATTTTGGAGGGTCGCGGGGAGTGAACGGTAGGTAAACGGATTATTGTAATTCCAGGTGACCAGTCCAGTAGCAAAGGTATGTGCATAAGAGAAGACAACTGATTCCCTGACTTGGGTCGGAGAAAGCCTCTCCGAGGTGTGAGCTGAACGGATTCAGTGAAGATGCCCCTGAGTTGGTGGATGAGGCAGCCAGATTCAGGTAGTATGAGCAGTCTGTGGGAACGTTAGGTGGGGAGTCATCGCAGCCTGCGGGGGGCGCTGTTGCTGGGGTGGCAGCGCTCAGTAGGAGTCAAACATAGAGCCAAGAGGGCCAGGTAGGCTTGCCCAGGAGGGCAGCGGCCAGATCGTGAAGATAAGACCACCTCTTCTCGGGAAGAGCTGCGTGCCTGGCCCCTGTCTGTTGAGAGGGTACAAGGATGAGGGGAGGGGTGGGGCACTGACCTGCAGCAGGGCCACGCAGAAGAACTCGGCGGAGGGGTTTTGGAGGTGGATCCGCTCGGTCAGCAGGTTGCTGCCGTAGGCGAAGTATAAAAAACTCTCTTCCTCCTGGCCCCGCTGGTCCTTGAAGCCCGAAGTCGCCATGTTCCGTCAGACACCCGCACGGCCCGGGCATCAGCAGTAAGGCTGTGAGGAGAGAATGGCGAATGCAGCGTAGGGGGGATGACACCAACTCAGCGGTCCCTACACCAACTCAGCGGTCCCTACACCGTGGCCTCCAGTTCGGGGTTACACGAGAAGTGATGGTCGCGAGAGTCAGCGGCGACAGCTCTTCTGATTGGCTGTAGGTCCTAACATTGCAAGCTGCCCCTTCTGATTGGTCAACCGTAGCACCGCCTCCGCGCCTTCCTCTTAGACTCGGAAATGCGCTATCCTGAGGCCACAGGGTTGTGATTTTTCATTGGACAAGCTCCTCTCTTGTCCCGTCCCCATGGTCAAGGCTGCCTCTGATTGGTGGATGTGCGGGCTCTACTCAGCGGCAGGTCAGGTCGCGTGGGCTCGTTAGGGGGTTGTGGTGTGCGGGTTCCAGGCAGGATTTTTTACTCTCCGTGTATATAGGGAGGGGCGAGTGTGAGTGCTTGGCCGTGTGTGCACTTTAGGGGGATTGGGGCAGATCTGAGCCGAGGCAGCGGCCCCGGCTACGACGGTTTCCTCCCCGGCATCTAGCCCCTGGCCCGGTTTGGAGGAATCTGTCAGGAAGGGTCTGGTCACCCCACACGCTGGTTCCCGCGTCCTTAGCCCACATGGTCTCCCTGATACCTTTTCTAGGGACCCTTCGCCTGGAGAAGCCCCTCTGAATGTCTCGGGCTTCCTTCCCTAACGGAAGTACCGTGCCCAGTTCAAATTCCGACGCTGCCCGTTGGTGTAAGTATTAAAAGAATAATTTGTGAATGTTACTAAGTGCAAAAACCCTAGTGTAAAGTAAGGTTACAGGAGTATAAAAACGATGAAATGAAACTCTATATTGTTAATTTTGAAATGGAGCAATTCATATGAACTCAGGGCCTAGAAGCAATATCCTTGGCAACCAGATTTTGACCTCTAAATATTCTCCAGTAAGAGGTAGCAGGGCTCCTAGGGGAAGGGGCTGGGGCCACGTCAAGGGCTGGGAATGAATGAATGCTTGGAATGCTTGGCGACAGAAAGTCAGGAAGTAGCCAAGTAAAAAGAGGTCTTTTTAAATTTGGACGTGGGAGCCAGCTTGGAGGAATGCCCACTGGCCAAAGTTAGAACAATTTGAGCTCAAAACTGCAGTTGATTGAACATGTCATATAAAAGCCATTCCCCAGAAGGAGTAAGCATAATCTAAAGAAACCAATTTTTGAAACCCCCCATTTCCCATGCTACTTACTGGTGGGGACTATGACACCAACTCTTGACTCCGGAAAGTGGTAATGGAGGAAAAGGAATTAAATATTTTTCCTGCCTTCTAGTTGCACATGGATCGCAAAGTAATCAAGTAACCCCAGTTGATGTGGAAATAGTTCTTTTTATGGAAATATGCCAGCCAAATAATGTAAACTGAACGATAGAAAATCAGTATTTTGCAGACCCTAGTAACTGATTCATGCCAGCATCGTTCACAAAAGGGCACGAGGGAACAGCATGGTAACATGTGCACGATTATTCCCCAGGGATTGCTTGCTGGTCATCAGGGGGAAACAGAATGACAGTGGAAGAGTCTGGCCCCTCCCACCTTACCCTAGATGAGTCTTGTCGTCTCTAAATGGGGACCAGCCTGATACTGTGTCTTCAGCATCATCTGTGAGTATCATATCCAAAAATCTTTAACTTCAACATAAGCAGGATCTACAGGATTGAAGAAAAAAGTGACAGTAAGAGGAAAAATTTAAACATTCTGCAGGACAAATAGCTTAGTCCCGTAAAGTCAGTCGGCGTCGTTACCAACAATAATAAAGCCCTTCGCTGCTTTTCGTGGGCTGCGGCTCTTCCGGCGTCATGGTGCCGTCACTGTGGAAGGGGCTGGTGGGCATCGGCCTTTTTGCCCTAGCCCACGCGGCCTTTTCCGCTGCGCAGCATCGTTCTTACATGCGGTTAACCGAGAAGGAAGATGAATCACTGCCAATAGATATAGTTCTTCAGATACTTCTGGCCTTTGCAGTTACCTGCTACGGGATAGTTCACATTGCAGGGGAGTTTAAAGACATGGATGCCACCTCGGAACTGAAAAGTAAGACATTTGACACGTTAAGGAATCACCCGTCGTTTTATGTATTTAATCATCGTGGGAGAGTACTGTTCCAGACTTCGGATGCAACGGATTCTTCAAACCAAGATGCGCTGTCCTCTCACACGTCGTTGAAGTTACGAAAACTTGAATCACTGCGCCGGTAGGACTTTTTACACATCGAAACAGGACAGGCGGCAGAGCTGGAATGTTGGAGTTTGGGGTAAAAAACAACTCCCCCCCCATCGGTATTTATATTGATCTTTCAGACCTAATTTTAGGAAGTCTCTGGTCCTTGTCTGTATCCTGTTATTCAAATCATTGATGCAGTATGAATTATCTCTGAAATAAGTCCTTGATCTTTCCTAGAGAGAGTTCGTTTTCTCATTTAAAACAAATTTGCATCTTTCGTAAATGTCACTGTTTTGAACACATTTCTTTGAAAAAAGCGTTGATGTTTTTGTAACTGTTTTTTTAGATTTCTTTGCACTACAGTTTTTAGGATCCCTTGGGCAACAGTGCGACAGCTGCATTCGCAGCACGAGCGATAGGAAAATGGTCTTCAGTTCTTAAATGGATGTGCTATGCTTGTATGTTTTAAATAAATATATTAGTGGCCAAAAGTATAGAGGAGTTATTATTAATTCAGTGTAGTCCCAGGTTATACAAGCGGTATGAAATAAACATACACCAATGCCTACGAGGGTGTGGAAATAGCCATTATTGAGAAAGAATTTCACATGCTGCCTAAAAACCTCAAGTGACTTGCCTTCCACTCACCGTCTCCTTGAAACCTCATATTCTGTCGGCCAGTCAGTAAGGTCTGCTGAACACTTGGTATCCACCCTCTTTTTCATTCCCACGGTCCCCGCCCTCGCCCTGCAGGCATCACCTCACACCTGGGTTAGGGCCACAGCTTCCTGCCTGGTTTCCCTGACTCTGTTTTTCGGTAGTGGTGGGGTAAGGACGCACATCACTGAGGGCAGTACAGAGGCGGGTTTGGAGACTGGTGAGCAGCTCAATTTCAGGAGAGCCAGGGGTACATGTTAGGAAGTGGGAAGTAAGACTGGAAGGAGATTACTAATTTACGGAAGGACCTTGAAATTTGCGTTACAAGTTCAGACTATTTGGTGGTCAAAGGGAAGACAGTTTTGACTGTTGAGCAGAGAGAGCCCTTGGACCTTTGGAAACTCGTTTTTGTGCTTCTGGCTGGGATGGCCTGGGAGGGCGTTGGGTGGGTTAATGGCCGAGTACTGGATGCAAGTTCCTTGCAATAAGCAAGGACATGAACGTCCCGCGCTGGGGTGGTAGTTAGGGAATGGAAATGAAGGGATAGAAAGGAGTGAAGATAAGTTCTTGTCATTTGTGTCTCAGGTCACTCCTTTGGGCAGAAACCTTCAGTAGCTGTCTGTTCATCGCTTTATCGAGGCCAGGCTTTTGTGCAAGCTGTTACTATCTGATTGCACTCTGTCCAGCCGGTCTGATTTTTCAGTTGCTGGCAAACCCTGTGGAGATGTGGACCACGCCTTCTATTTCTGTATAGGTTCAGCGATTACCACAGCATAGATGAATAGTAAATGCGTGCTGTGTCGTGGAACCGGAGTCGAGATCTCCCCACACTTCACACGGCCTCCCAGGTCCTTCTTGCACTGTGACTTTTTCTGGCTTAACCTTGCTGTACCGAAACGCGTGTGTCCTTTAACCTTGGCTAGAGATTTAAAAGTGCTCTAGCATACAGGATTCTGCATGGATTTTCTTGGCCGTGGTAGGATTTATATCTGCTCCTAGTTTACTGTCTGGGAAATGACAGGGGAGCATGCCACAATGTATTAAATCAGAAATGGGTTTTCTTTTGGAGCGGGGGAGAATACCCGATAAAGTTCCAACAGGCAGTCATTTCTCAGGACGTTTGACAGATCATCTGCGTGCTTGGGGTGAGATTAAGCCTGGAAAGTGGTTCCAGCACAGTTTATCATTTATCATTTAGTGCTTAGTACGGAGTCTTCTGTGATATCTCTGTCTCTGTGATTATGTCTAACTGCGCACTTTGGGAAGGGTTACACAGACTGCCAGTTGCGCTTATCTGTGGCGAGGGAAATGGAGTTGGAAGGTGGGGATAGGAGAGCAAGTTGAACAAAAAGCTTTCGTTTTTTTTTTTTTGGTTCTGTATTCCTTTGTATTGTTTGTACTTTGAACATATATTCCGGTATTACTTTTATTATTTAAACATATATAAAATTAAAAATTGGCACAAAAATCCATATCTTACAGAATTTTAGGCCAAAATCTAGAGAACTGATGTTGGGAGGATAAAAAGGAGGGTGATGACTAAGCGAATTGCCCAAAGAGACTGACGCAGCAAACACATTCCCAAGCGGGCCTGCCTCTCCTGACGTCAGAGAACGGGCCAGATCAGTTAACCTCGCTCTGTGGGAAGGGGCCTTCTCGGTCTGTGAGGCCGCAGCTGCACGCCGTAATGGTGTCCATCTGGGCTTCCCTCTTTGGTCTCTGAGATGTCAATGGATGTAAGAAGCAAAACACGACCCCGGTCTGGTTTAGGGAAGTCACACATATGCCCTAGAACAGTAATCTGCTAGGTCCCCCCGCCGACCTTAAAGGACACTTGCAGAAGATCCTGGAATCTAGCGTGTCCATGGTCTCGATGTCATTTATCATAACTACATTTGATCGAGATGTACCAATCCCAGGTTTACTGCTGTCAGTGTTGAAATTGGACAGCCCGCACCATAGCTAATACATTCATCTCCTCAGCTTATATGTCCATGTTGTTTGCAACACCTTAAAGTCAGCTGAAATGTAAAAGAAGACATTCGCTGAATGTTTCTACTGCCCATCGTAGCAATAAATAAACAATAACACTTCAGAATGTAGGTTCACTTAAGTGAAAATCCCAGTTGTTCCTTTGATGATAGGCCTCATTCCTCCCAGAAGGAAATGTAAACTCAGTAAATCCTTAATCTCAAGCAAACTAATTAGACGAGAGCCAAGGTTTTCTTACTATCCTTACATAAAAATGGCTTCAGGATGAAACTTAGTTGAAGCGCTTAGACACATGGAGGGAAGGTGAGAACTGTGCTTGGGTTCTCTGCCATTGTTAATGCGCTCGGATTTCACGTTTTCCGTGTATTCAACAGTATCAGTAATTGGCGCTTGTCAGAGACAGGCACGCCAAGGAAGTGCTTTACTTGACTGCAAAACCACTCTGGATATTTGGAAATCTTTCCAGAATAGCTGATCTTCATTATTTTCTGCTTTCACGTGAATGCAACACATCCCAGTAATAGAGCTCCCAAAAGGCTCTTGTCTTGTCTTGTACTTCTTGTCTTTGTGAAAATGTTTATCGGCCAAGAAGACAACAGAAACTATACAGCTGAGTAATAGACACTCAGATGACCCGCTGAAAACG
>PVKM010033759.1:0-15847 GCA_004027735.1 Carollia perspicillata
CAGTAGTGTTACCACAGATGGTCAGCCTGAGCTGGGGAGTCTTGCCCATTGGCCAAATGGTGGCAGAAGGAGGTTCTTACACTCAGGTCAAGGAAAGCTAGAAATATGAATGGATAGGGCCCCCAGCTGCCAAAAGCTAGAAAGGCAATTGGATAGGAGAAAAGCCTTCCCCTCCCCAGACCTTTAAGAACCTTGGACCTAAGCAAGAAGAGGGAGTCCACCATTTTCCCAGGTTCTACAGCACCTGAATAAACACCTCTTTCTTTTTGCACCAGCACCTGCCTCATGAGTTTGGCTTTCCTTGCGGCAGGCATCCAAACCTCCATTTTGTTCCCTTACAGTAGCAACAAGTACACCCAATGTCTAGACCTCACACTCACTTCTTTCTGGTTTTTTTTTTTTCATTCACTCCTTTCTGTAGGCTCTCTCCATACCTTCATTATAACATTGGTTATACTATACATTAAATTCGTATTTCTAGACCTGGCTGGTGTGGCTCAGTGGATTGAGTACTGGCTTATGAACCAGAAGATCACAAGTTTGATTCCCAGTCAGAGCACATGCCTGTATTTCAGGCCAGGTCCCTATTTGCGGATGTGTGAGAAGCAAACCTGTCAATGTTTCTCTCCTTTTCTTTCCTAGGCCCTTCCCATCTCTCTAAAAAATAAAATATTTAAATTTGTATTTCTAACTCCCTGTTAGCCTACAGGCCCCCTGAAGGTGTGGTTCAAACCTTCAAAAAAAACTTTGTACTGTCATAATGGGTCCCCAAAAGCCTTTGTTGAGTAAATGAATTAATGCTTTTGCGGGAGGAGGAAAGCTCGCCAGGGAGAGGCTTGGTAGCCAGTATTAGAACATCACAGCTGGGGTGCCTGCCCAATCACCTCTGGGATCAATTACGATGGGAAGGTAAGTGAGACAGCCAATCAGCAACAGCCTCTTGAAAGGCCATAGATAAATGCTAATAGGCTTCTCACCGTACATATGACTCTTTTATCAGGCCTTCACACATTACCATGCTGAATATATTAGCTATATTTTCATGACAGAATTATTTGAAATCCAGTATTCTAGAACAGTCAATTATTAGGAAAGCACGTGTTCCAGTGAACCAGAGTGAAAGATGCTGGAACTGAAGAGGGTAAAGTAAAATCCTCACTCATCAGGCACTATGTAGGATCCCCGCACCACCCGAAACACAAACACACCCCACATATTAGGTCCGCAGAGGCAAAAGATCTGCGGCGTGAACACCAGTCTCTAAACCGTGGGATGAAAGGGATCAAAATATATTAGGTAACGGGCTTAAAACTCCCAGCTTCTTTCAAGGCAATACATTTTAGCCTACATTCAGAACGCGGGTCATCTGTCTGAGGTGTACTAACAAATTACTAGTACTTTCCCCGGCGGTGCCGTGAGGCCACGAAGCGAAGTCCAATTGAAAAGCGCACGCACACGCTGAACCCCGCGCGTGCGCACCTTGGCTACGAGCGGCAGTAGCCGGCGCTTGGGGCGGTCCTTTAGCCTCCCGCTGTGGGCTCTGGGCCCTCCTCCAGGCCAGAGGAAGGCGCTGATTGGGCAGTCTGGCAGTGGCTAGGGGATTGGGTGATTGGCAGCGACGCCTCGGGACCGCCAAGCTGGAAGCCGGGGTGGCGGAGGTGGACTCCTCGCGGTCTCGCGGCTGAGGTAACTGGGGCTGGGTACTCTGGGAGGCGGTTGGCGTGGGGTCGAGAAGGCGCCCCCGGGCTTGTCGGCAGTAGTAACAGGGCAGGAGCTGAAGGAACCGGTTCGTATTTGCGGAGAGGCTGGCGGGCTTTGTGGGCTAGGTGGGTGGCTGCGCCGCGGCGGAAGGGAGGCGGCGAGGTTCTCGGGCAAGCCGGGACGGTTGAGGTCGGCCTTGATGGGACGGGAGCTCTGGTGGAGGGGAGTGACATTAGCAGAGTTGCCGTGAAGGCTGGGGCTCACCCAGCCACCCATGTGCCCGAGATCTGCCCTCTCCCCCGCCTTCCGAGCCCGCCGTTCGCGCTCCGGCCGTCAGGCGGCGGTTCCCGTGGGTGTTGAGCTCTTTCCCGGGACCGGGCGAGCGGGACTCCGAGGCTGCGCCTCCCGGCCGGCCCGCAGGCATTCCGGGAGGAGGAGCACCCTGCTGGTCCGCCTGGCAGGGTTGCTGCCTCCCCTGGCTTGTGTTGCTGGTTGACTTTTCGCCTCCCAGAACTTCCCAAACTATCTTTCTGACCGGGACCAGGATTTGCATTAAGCCCCAAAGAAATGATCGACCTTTGGACATGTTAAAAATATATTTTATTATGGACATCTTAAGACCTGCAGAGGTGGTGAGAGGATAGTATAAAGAACTCGGGACCGTCACCCAGTTTCATCAGTTACCAATTCGTGGCCGGGCTTGCTCCTCCTCCCGAGTTAAGTTGAAGTACGTCCTAGCCATATCGTTTCATCTCTTCTAGGGCTTTGCCGTGACCAGCCATCAGGCTTTCCCCCCCGTCGTTTGCTTTCTTGGAGGGGTCGTGAAACATAAGGCACACGTTGAGGTTTCTGCTTTGCCGACTTAGTTTATGCTGCAAGAAAGTGGGCAGTTCTCCCACCGGGCAGTTTACCTATCCTCTGTTCAGGTTTTCAAAATCACTGAAAACAAAGGTACCCAATAATCCAGTCGTGGAGGGAGCGTTCCTGGTTTTGAGCAGTAATAATAGTACTGCTCATTTCTGTTTACGGAGCTCTTAATATGTTTGAAGCACTTTGTTTCCACCTGTTCACTTAATTGTTTTCAGCAGTTGCGTGATACCCCATTTTACAGATGAGGGAAAAGAGGCATAGAGGAATTAAGCAATTTCCCTAAGGTCACAGTGATATAAAGGGTGGAGGGCCACACCTGGGATTTAGGACGCTAACCCTAGTCACTGCAAAGTCCTTTCTCTTTTAACCATAATTGAATGTCTTAAGAATTGTGGAGTAAATGTAAGTGTGGAAGCTCACTTATTTGTAGCTCAATTATTTCTATTGAGCTACAAATCCATAATGGGAAAAACACTGGAAGTTTACATACACAATAGCCATATAAGTATTTTTGTTTCTTTGAAACTGTAAACAGTTAATACAATTTAATTTAAATTTATGAGTAATGCATATAATTGTAGCTCAATAAGTACAAGTATTAATTTTTTATAGTATATCCCAGTTCATGGGGTAAAAATATGTACATCAATGAATAGTCTGTATCTCCTTTGGCATTAGCATATATTGGCCATTTATCCTGAATACTTTCATCTGCATCCTTCACCTTTCCAATCTCCTGCTAAGACAGAATCTTCACCCAAACAGTATTAGAGGAGTAAGGAACTAGAGACAGCTGGGCTTATTGAGAGGAAAGTAGGGAAAACCACTTGAATTGGAGTTTAGAATTCCTACTGTAGGGGAATAATTGAGAATTCTAGAAGGTTAGGAACTTGAACAAAGAAGCAACATGGTCACAGCCATCTCCCCTGAGACATGACAAGATTAGTGAGTTGACCTGATGAATATAAAGGAAATAAATATGGATAACTGGTGAAGTTATGGACATAAGTAAAGGAATGGACGCACCCTGAACCCGAAAGCATGTGCCCCTACCAGGAATTGAACCTGAGACCCCTCAGTCCAGGTACCACGCTCCAACCAATTGAGCCCAATCGGCCAGGGCTGTAGATTCTTCCAGTTTTGCCATGGTAACATTTGTGGGGCATGCCTTTTTGACCAGAGCCCATTCCCTTGATGTCTACAATACCACCTTGTAGGTTCGTATGTATGTGGGCAAAGAATCAACTCCATGTTTTCTAAAAGGCCTAGAGTGGGTGCCTCTCCTCTTGATCTTTGTGTTAGTCTTTTTGGCACACTACTGGGAGATGGCAGTTCCAGCCAAAAAAGAAGCCGTTCTGAACCTTTATAATGAATGTGCCTCTACACAGACACACACACACAGACACACAGACACACACAAGAGTCGTCCCCTTACACAATGTGGCTTTGATCCCTGGTCAGGGCACATATAAGAATCAACCAGTGGCCCTGGCTGGTGTGGCTCAGTGGATTGAGTGCTGCTGGCCTGTGAACCAAAGGGTGGAGGATTTGATTCCCAGTCAAGGCACATGCCTGGGTTGTGGGCCAGGTCCCACAAGTTGGGCATCATCACACATTGAAGGTCACCAGTTCAATTCCTAGTCAGGGTACATGCCTGGGTTGCAGATTTGGTCCCTAGTCTGGGTGCACATGAGAGGCAACTGATAGAGATGTTTCCCTATCTTCCTCCCTTTGCCTCTCTGTAAAAATAAATAACATTTAAAAATAATAAATATTGCATAACTAGTGTATTGTTATGTTAAAAACAAACAATACAGAAAATGTTCTTCAGTTTAGTTCATATCAAAGACACATTAACTTGAATGAATTTTCATCAAATTTTAATTAGCTTCTGTTCTTAGGCTTATCTAAACAGATTTTTTGTTGACAGATGTAGTATAGGTCATAAGATTTATTCATTTGTGGACAGAAAAAATGACACATGTCAGATTCTGTGCTAGGTGGTGGGAGAATGTATCAATGTACTTAATTTTGCATGAACAGTATAGAATATCAATTCTAAATTATTACCAGTAAATTTTACCCATAGGTTGAATACTATATCATTGTTCTGTATCTCCAATAGTATGGTAAAGTGTTCTGACTTTTAAAGTCTCAAGTGGACTGGTATGAAGTGTAGCAGTGGCCATTAGAATTGCATTTCAAGTTTAATTTGCAAAAAGTAGCATAGGGTGTTGACATGGGGTTGATGACTTTTCATTGTGACCAGTAAGGACATTTAAAAAAACAAATCAAGTAACATCCATCTCCTGTTCCAATATCCTAAAAGAAAAGGCATTTCACCAAAAAATAAGGAAATGTTCTCAAAATAAACTATTGAATAAATTTTTGTTTTTTACTTCATGGTCCTTTTTTTTCACTGTAAACTGTCACCAGAATGAAGACTGTCATTTGGTACACTGATGTGGTGTTATCTAATCTCATAGTATTCTGAGAACAGGAAACTATTCTAATAATTTAGCCAACTGAGTAACTAAGAATGTTCCATTAATCTTGGATTACCGTATAAGTTGTACTCCTCACTTATTATGAAGATAATTAAATGGCCATTTCCTCAAATAGTTCCCAAATACCTCCTGAAAATAAACCCCAAAATAGTGTTGTAGCTTTTAAAGTTTTTGACACTTTAAATTTAATGACAACATTATTACTGCTTAACAGAGTTATTGTGAAATTATACTGATTTAAATTATTACAACTACCTCAAAAACATACATTGCATTAGTTGTAGGTAGTATTGCAGTAGTTTCCCTTATCCTTAGGGGTTACATTCCAAGATTCCCCTGTGGGTGCCAGGAACCACTGATAAGTACTGAACCCTACATGTACTTTTTTCCCCTCAACATACATACCTATGGTAAAGTTTAATTTATAAATTAAGCACAATATGTGGTTAACAATAACTAAGGATAAAGTAGTACAATTATAACAGTATACTGTAATAGAAATTATATGAAGGTAGTTTCTCTCAACATATTGTATTATAGTCACCCTTTTTCTTGTGATGTGAGATGATGCAGTACCTGCATAATGACATGAAGTGAAGTGAATGACGTAGGCATTGTGGTGTAGCATTAGGCTACTATCAGGGTTACTTGAACACGAGCACTGTAATAACATGGCAGTTGGGTGGGTTAGTGTATACAGCATGAGTTACACTAAACAAAGGGATGTTTTGCAACTCTAATGGGATGGAATGTATCAGTGCAAGATTTTGTCACACTGATTTTTATCAGTGCAAGAAGGGCATACAATTTAAAACTAATGAATTGTTTATTTCTGGAACTTTCCATTTAATATTTTCTGACCGTAGTTGACTGCGGGTAAAAAATTGTAGAAAGCAAAACCACGGATAAGGGAGGGCTGCTGTATTTTATATTATCTTTGATTTGATTGCTCTAAACTTTAATTGTTCTAATGCTACAGTAGTACATATTTTCAGGGTATTCATGCAGTAAAAAGAAAGTCTGTTTTCAAAGTTTATTGATTTCTCACTTAGTATTGGTTTTCTTTTCTGCCCTGCCAACCAGTCCTCCTCATAAAAAAGTAATTTACTATTTCTTATAGTATATGCTAGGGTGGACTAAACCATAAGCCTAGACCATTATAAAATTTCTAGAAGTTAAGTTATATATATAGTCCTACAAAAATCTAGGAAACAAAATGCAGCCTAGTTGTTAACCATCTTTTTTTAAACCTTTTTTATTTTGAAGTAAAACACACAAAGTATTAAAAAAATGCACAAACAGATATATAGCACAATAACATCACAAAGCAAACATCTTTTTAATGACATCCGAAGTTAAGAAATAGTTGTTTGCCCTGGCCAGGTACTTCAGTTGGTTAGAGCATTGATGCCTAGATGGTGGGTTTGATTCTTGGTCAGGGACATATAAGAAACAACTGATGAATGCATAAATAAGTGGAACAACAAATCAATGTTTCTCTCTCCCTTCACTCTCTCTTTAAAATCAAATTTAAAAAATTTTAAAAAAGGAATAGTTGTTTGCACCAGAAAGTTATTTCATGCTTTCTTCCACGTGTTACCCACGCCCATCCAAAGGTAATCACCATCGTAAGAACTTCTTTAATTATAATAAATAACAAACTTTTAAATATTTTTCAGTTATAGATTATATTCAGTATTATTTATTTTAGTTTCAGGTGTACAGCATATTGGTTAGACAGTCTTTTACAAAGTGTTCCCCTGATATTTCTAGTAACCACCTGGCACCATACATATAGTTGTTAGAATATTATTGACTATATTTCCTATGCTATACTTTACATCCCCATGACTATTTTGTAATTACTAATCTTTATGTCTCAATCCCTTTACCTTTTTCACCCAGTCCCCCAAGCTCCCCCCACTCCCCTGACAACCACCAGTCTGTTCTCTATATCTGTGAGTTTGTTTCTCTTTTGTTTGTTCATTTATATTGTTGCTTAGATTTTACATATAATTGAAATCATATGTATTTGTCGTCCTCTATCTGACTAATTTCAGTTAGCATAATACCTTCTGTGTCTATCAATGCTATGGCAAATGGTAATATTTCATTCTTTTTTATGGCTGAATAATACTCCATCGTATATATATACCACACCTTTTTTATCTGCTTTTCTATTGATGGGCACTTGGGTAGCTTCCATAGTTTGGCTGTTGTAAAAAACGCTGCAATGAATGTAGGAATGCATATATTCTTTTTAATTAGTTTCAGGTTTCTTTGGATATACCGTATTTTGCTGTGTATAATATGCACTTTTTTCCCCAAATTTTTGAGGGAAAAATAAAGATGCACATTATACATGGGTAGTACTAATTCCATATCTATATAAATGTTTTTAATTCTTTTATTTATGCTTATGTGTTAAAGGTGTAACTCTAGAAAACAATAACAATATCTGTATGCAAAATAATACCCTGGAATATGATAGTTTTGTTTCTAAATATCAGTCAATCAATCAATAATCGAATTAAAAAGCTAAAACAAGAGATTTTTTTCCTGAAAGTTTGGGCCAAAAACATGGGTGTTCTTTATACATGACAAAATAAGGTATTTCCAGACGTGGAATCAGTGGGTCATAGACAGTTCCATTTTTAATTTTTTTGAGGTAACTCCACATTGCTCTCCAGTGGCTGCACCAGTCTGCATTCCCCCCAACATGCATAAGGGTTCCTTCTTGTCCACACCCTTGCCAACACTTGTCGTTTGTTGATTTATTGATAACCATTCTGATAGGCATGAGGTGATAACCTCATTTTAGTTTTAATTTTCATTTCTCTGATGATTAGTGAGGTTAAGCATATTTTCATATCTATTGGCTATCTGTATGTCCTCTTTGGAAGAGTGTCTGTTCAGGTCCTTTGCCAATTCTTTAATATTAGTTTTTTTATTGTTGAGTTGAATGAATGAGTTGTATATAAATTTTTATATTAACCCTATCAGGTAGACATATTATTGGCAAATATGTTCTCCCATTCAATGGATTGTCTTTTCATTTTGTTGATGGTTTCCTTTGCTGTGCAAAATCATTTTAGTCTGATGTAGGCTATTTGTTTATTTTTTCTTTTTTTTGCCTTGCAGGACAAGACAGATAAGAAAAAATATTAATAAAATGTCCAAGCCTTGGCTGGTGTGGCTGGCTCAGTGGATTGAGTGCCAGCCTCCAGCCAAAGGGTCTTTGGCTCGATTCTCAGTCAGGGCGCGTGCCTTGGTTGAGGGCCAGGTTCCCATTGTGGGGCATGTGAGAGGCAACCACACATTGATGTTTCTCTCTCTCTTTTTCCCTCCCTTCCCCTCTCTCTAAAAATAAGTAAATTTAAAAAAATGTCCAAGTTTTACTGTCTCTGTTTTCTCCTAGGATTTTTATGGTCTCAAGTCTAACATTTAACTTAACAGTTTGAGTTATTTATGTATATGGTGTAAGAAGGTGGTCTAGTTTCAGTTTTTTGCATGCATCTTTTCCCTACACCATTTATTTAATTTTCCAATTTTTTAGGGAAAATGATCCAATTTTCCCTACACCATTTATTAAATAGACCATCTTTACCCCATTGTATATTCTTGTCTCCTTTGTCAAATATTAATTGACCATATAGGCATGGATTTATTTCTGAGCTCTCTCTGTTCCATTGATCTCTGTGTCTGTTTTTATGCTAGTATCATGCTGTTTTGATTACTATGACATTGTAGTGTAGTTTGATATCAGGTAGTATGATACTTCCAACTTTGCTGTGGCTATTTTGTGGATCCACGGGGCACATGTGGATCCTGACTGGGAATCGAACCAGTGATTCTTTGGTTCCCAGGCTGGCGCTCGATCCACTGAGCCACACCAGCCAGGGCTGGTGGAATCTTTAGTGTTTGTTATATATGGCATCATCTCATCTACAAATAATGACAGTTTTACTTTTTCCTTTCCAGTTAGGATACTTTTATCTCTTGTCTGATGATGTAGCTAAGATTTTCAGTACTATGATGAATAGGAGTGGTGAAAGCAGACATCCCTCTCTGTGCCCTTACTTAAGGGAAATGCTTTTACTTTTTTCCACTGAGTATGATGTTGGCTGTGGATTTTTCATATATGGTCTTTATTATGTTGAGATATGTTCCCTCTATTCCCAGTTTGCTGAAAGTTTATTATTATAAAATGGGTGCTGGATTTTGTCAAGTGCTTTTTCTGCATCTATCGATATGATCATGTGACTTTTATCCTTCATTTTGTTTATAAGGTGTATCACATTAATTGATTTGTGAATATTGTACTAATCTTGCATCCCAGGAACAAATCCTATTGATCACGGTGTATGATCTTTTATGTATTGCTGAATTCAGTTTGCAAATATTGTGTTGAGGATTTTAGCATCTATGTTCATCAGTGATATTGCCCTGTGATTTTCTTTTTTTGTAGTGTCTTTATCTGGTTTTGGAACTAGGATAAAATGTTGGCCTAGTAAAATGAGCTTGGGAGACTTCCTTTCTCTTGAATTTTTTTGGAATAGTTTGAGGAGGAGAGGTGTTAGTTCCTCTTATAATGCTTGGTAAAATTCACCTGTGAAACCATCCGGTCCAGGGCTTTTGCTTGTTAGGAGTATTTTAGACTACTGCTTTGATGTTATTAGTTGTAATCATTCTCTTCAGATTTTCTGGTTTTTCTTGATTCACTTTCAGGAGATTGTTATGTTTCTAGGAGTTTCCCCATTTTGTCCAGATTGTCCAATTTCTTGGCTTACAGTTATTCATAATATTTTCTTAAAATCCTTTCTATTTATGTGGTGTCAGGTGTTACTTCTTTTTTATTTCTGATATTTATTTAGGTGTTCTCCTTTTTTTTTAAGTTAAAAGTTCATTAATCTTGTTCATCTTGTTAAAGAACTAGCTTTTAGTTTCATTAATCTTTTATATATATATATTTTAGGTTCTATTTTGTTTATTTCTCCTGATTCTTATTGTTTCCTTCTGCTTACTTTGGGCTTTTCTTGTTGTTCTTTTTCTAATTCTTTTAGATGTAGGGTTAGATTGTTTATTTGAGATTTTTCTAGCTTCTCGTGGTAGGCCTATAATGCTATGAATTTCTTTAGGACAGCTTTTACTGTGTCCCAAAGGTTTTAGGTTGTGTTTTCATTTGTCTCAAGGTATCTTTTGATTTCTTCCTCGATCTCATTGCTAACCTATTCATGGTTTTAGTTAGTTTTTTTCTCTTGTACTTGATTTCTAGTTCATACCATTATGTCAGAGGAGATGCTTGATATGATTTCAGTTTTGTTAAATTTCTTGAGACTTGTTTTGTGTTTTAGCATGTTGTCTAAACTAGAAAGTGTTCCATGTGCACTTGAAAAGACTGTATTCTGCTGCATTGCGGTAAAATGCTCTGAAAATATCAATTAAATCCATCTGATCTAGTGTGTCATTTAAGGCTGCTGTTTCCTTTTGATTTTCTGTTTGGAAGATCTATCCATTAATGTCAAAGGGGTGTTAAAATCCACTACAATGACTGCATTACTGTAGCTCTCTCCCTTTATGTCCGTCAAAATTTGCTTTGTATGTTTAGGTGGTCCTGTGTTGGCTGCATACTTGTTTACAGGGGTTAAATCCTTTTGTTGGATTGCTCCTGTTACAGTTATGTAGTGTCCTTCTTTATCTCCTATTGTAGTCTTTGTTTTAAAACCTGCTTTTTCTCATATAAGTATTGCAACTCCGCCTTTTTTTCATTTCTATAAGTGTGAAATATCTTTTTCAATCCCTTTAGTATTAGTTTGTATGTGTCTTTCATTCAGAGGTGCATCTCTTTTAGACAGCCTACATATGGGTCTTGTTTTCTTTTTTCCTTTGCCCAAGGATACGTTTATTGATGAGAGAGAGATATTGATTGGTTGCCTCCCATATGTGCCCCACTAGGGATCAAACTTGCAACCTAGCTATGTGCTTTGACTGAGAATTGAACCTACAACCTTTTCCTGTGCAGGATGATGGTCCAACCAACTGACCCACCCAGCCAGGGATATGGGTCTTACTTTCTTGTACTATTCAGCTACCCTATATCGTTTTTTTTTTTTTTTTTTTTTAAGATTTTATTAGAGAGAGGAGAAGAGAGGGAGAAACAAAGGGAGAGAAACATTGAGCAGAACGCTCCCAACCAGTAACCTGGCCTGTAACACAGTAGTGCCCTGACTGGGAATCGAACCAGCAACCCGTCTGTTTGCAGGCCCGCGCAAAATCCACTGAGCCACTCCAACCAGGGCTAAGCTATTTGCATTTAAAGTGATTATTGATAGGAATGTATTTATTGAAATTTTACTTTTTATAACCATGTTCTTTTTTTTCTTCTTAAAGAAGACCCTTTAACATTTCTTGTAATACTGGTTTGGTGTTAATGAACTCATTTAGCTTTTTCTTGTCTGGGAATCTGTTTCTTCTCTTTCAACTTTAAATGATGGACTTGCTGGGTAAAGTAGTCTTGGTTGTAGGTCCTTGATTTTCATCACTTTAAATATTTCATGCCAGTCCCTTTAAATATTTCAGCTGACAGTCTAATGAGAGAAAGTAACTGTCTTTCTCTTGCTGCTTTTAAGATTCTTTGTCTTTAACCTTTGCCATTTTAATTATGATATATTTTGGTGGGGGCCTCTTTAGCCTCATCATTTTTAACACTCTGTGCTCTTCCTGGACTTGTGTATCTTTTTTCCCACCAGATTAGAGAAGTTTTCAGCCATTATTTCTTCAAAGAGGTTCTCGATACTTTGCTCTCCCTCTTCTTCTGTACCTCTATGATGTAGCTGTTGTTAACGTTTCATGTTGTCCCTAAGGTCTGTTAAACTATCCTCATTTTTACTTTTTTTTTCTTTTTGTGCTCTCATGGGGTATTTCCAACTACTTTACCTGATTCAAATCAGGTAATTCCTGATTCAGTCCTCTGCTTCATCTACCTACTTCTTTCTAGTGTATTCATCATTTCAGATATTGTATTCTTCATTTCTGATTTGTTCTCTCTCTCTCTCTTTTTTTTTTGGTCTCTGTCTTTTTTGCTTACTGTCTTTTGTTTAAGTTCTCATTGAGTTTATCCATTCCTCCTAAGTTCCTTAAGCATCCTTATAATTATTGTTTTGAATTTTATGTCTGCTAGATTTTTTGCCTCTGTTTGCTTTCTTTCTTTCCAGTGATTTCTCCTATTATTTTGGGCATGTATTTTTGTCTCCTCATGTATCTTTTGGCTGCTTATGTTTGTTTCTGTATGTAAGGTAGATCTGTTATGTCTCCCAGTCCTGGTAGGGTGGCCTTGTGTAGCTGTTGTCTTTTAGGACGCAGTGACGAAGTCTCTTGATCACCTAAGCTGGGTGCTCCAGAAATATGCCCTGTGTGAGCCTTCCTGTTGTGGTTGAGTATGATCACTGCTGTCCTGTCCATGCTTCCAGTCAGCCCTCAGGCTAGATTACTATGAGGACCGACCTCAACCACAGTTTACAAGCTGCTGTGTGGCTGCTGACTACGCAAAGTGGGATTTGCCTCAGCAAGGTCTGGTGCCTGCTGAGATTTCCCTTTGGATTTGCTGCTTCTGGAGCTTAGTTGGATTTTGCTCTGATGTCCTAAGCTTTCTACTGGGTATATTGGTCCTGGGGCTTCTTGGGAGGGACTCCAGTGCAGGTCAATTTTAGATGCTGCCTATGATTGGCCCTGCGCAACCTATTTGGAGCTACAAAGTGATCCACTGTTTGTGGCTGCCTCTGGTGGGCGTGGGTATGTGTGGGAAAGGTCAAGCTGTGCATCCAGGCGGTTTACACCAGCACTAAACCTGGAGGCAAGTCAGCAAAAGGCCTAAGGCACCCTGAGATCCACCTCCATCTGCCTCTGCCTGTCAGCTACCTGTTAGGCTCAGTCACTGAAAGAGCTTTTTGGTGGTACGTGAGTTTTGTAAGGTACATTCTCGGTGAGTCACCAGGTAGGGGCGAGTGGTATTCAGCAGATTGATACAGATTTAAACTTGATGCTGGTGTTGGGTCTAGTCCACTCATCAAAAGTCACAGGGTGTACCAGGGTTAGTAGATACCTGCCTAGTGCCCACAGACCATTGTGGTGGAGTGGGATATCTGGGAGTCATCAGGGTGCAGTCAGCAGAGTTTATCACGCCTAAACAGACTAAGATTTGGCCATGTGTAAAGAAGGCTCTATACCAGTTGGGTATGTGAGGAAAAAATTCCCCCTGTCCTAGAGCCATGCAACTCAGTTTGTACAGGATTCTGCTCAGACCTGGAGTGCCTGAGCTTTCAGCAGGGCAGTACTACTGGGAGACAGGAGGGTGGGGCTAGAGGATCCTGCATAAGGATGTGGTGCTGTTCAAGCTCGCAGAAGGAGGGGAGTCTGGTCCCAGAGCCACACAACTCAGTCTCTGGCACCCCCATAGTCTGCATAGACCTCTACATGCCAGACACAAACAGCCGACTCCTCTGCAGAGCAAGAATGGTGGGCAGAGCATTTTGCAGGGTAGGATGGTGGGACTGTTGTATTCCCTTAGGCTGATGCCATATGGAGGGGAGTGCTCCACTTAAAAAAGATGGCATCTGTGATGTGGAAGAGGTACTCAGCCCCAGGATTCTGGCGGCTGTCTCTTCAGCTTTCTCCGTGGAGCCACACAACCCCATCTCTTCTTACACGACTCTATGTCATTCTGAGCCATACTCCCTTCACTGGAGCTCAGGGAGAGTGTCTGTGAATATTTTGTGTACTGGCCCTTTAAGAGGGTATCTGGGTTTCTAGCTGACTCCCATCTCTCCCCTGTGGATAGGACAGAATCCCATCTCAAATGATTTTCACAGTCAGGTGTTATGTGGGCTCCTCTTCCTGGCTCTGGTACTTCACCTGGGGAGCCTGGTGTGGGATTGAGACACCTCGCTCCTCAGGGGCAACCTTTGCAGCTGACATATACCTAGGGATTCTCAGCTGCTGCAGGTGGGTGCTGGGCCAGCTTTTTTTTTCATCTCCACCCTTTCTTCCATTCTCAGTGTGGCTTCTTCTGTAAATTCTTAGTTGTAAGATTTCAGTGCAGCTAGTCTTCAGTTGATTACTTGGGTCAACTTTTCTATATTTTAGTTATAATTTCAGTTTGGTGGGAGGAGGTGAGTATAGCTCCTGCCTACTCCATTGCCATCTTGTTTTGCCTTTTATGCTTTCCTTAATGCCTGTAGGTTCTGTAGTGATTGCCTTTTTCATTCCTGGTACTGGTGGTATGCGTATTCTCTTTCTGCTGGATGAAGTTGTTAGAGATCAATCCTTTTTATTAGTCTTTTCCAAGAACCAACTTTTGGCCTGGTTATACTTTCTCATCTTGGTAGTTCTTGGATGCTTTCAGATAGATGAATTTGTCCTGCAGTTCATTTGTCCTCAGTGAGAGGAAGGTTTGTTTGAAATTACCTAGATCATCTGTAAGTAAATGGAAGCAAAGTTCTTATGTATTTTCTTGCAGTTGAAATAGTGTAAAAAAAGGTTTAGGCGCCTTTCATTTAATATTAAAATATTACTTGAGCAACTGTTATATACCATATATTGTACTAAGTGCTGGGGTCACTGTGATGAAGGAGAGGTTTTGCTCTTAAGGTGATTAAAATGCAGTAGAGAAGGTAAGCAGTTTAAGTACATTGTATTTTTTTGTTCTTTATTTTTTGACAGTATTTAAAATATTTTAATGTTCTTAGAAAGCATACCTAGCATACATTTTAAAAGGTTATCTGTATATTTGAGTCCATTAAAAAATAATTTATGAAAGAAAACTTTTTGCACTCTACAGTCTGATTATATAAAATATAATAATTATTGACATTATTCCTGTTTTAACCATGAAGATGAGAACTGTATTGTACACCTCTTTCCATTTATTGAACCCAAGAGATCACCCACATTAAGAGGGTTTGAATACCTGATACATGTAATGTACTGTGTATGGGAAAACCTGCTAGATGGCCCTGATCCTGATTCATCAGGAAAGACCTCTTGGAGAGGGTGATAGCTAAGCTGAAACAAAGGACTTGTGGGAGCTAGCCTGGTATAGGTACAGTAGGCAGGTAGAATACTAGATAAAAGTCCAGACAGCATGTTGAATTTCTAGAATTATTTGTATGACTGGATCAAAGAGTAGAGCATGAAAGATGTGGAAGATAGGAAAGAACAGAGACCAGATCATAAAAGACCTACTTCAATATTGGGAATGAATAGAAAATGGAGAGGGAAATTAGGGTGTGGGCAGGGAGCAATAGTTAATATATTTTTTTATAATAGTGCAGCATTAGGATATCAGTAAGGGCAGTGGAATTTGATGTATTTAGGGGGAAAAACAGAACTTGACTCAGTGTAGAAAATTAAGGAGAAAGAAGGAATAACTGACAATGTGGATGCCATTTTCTGAGGTGGGGAACACATTTGAGCAAAAGATTTAGGAGGAACATTAAGGAGTTCCATTTTCAGTTTCTTTGATTAAAGTGCAGATGGTAGAAACCAGAAGATGGCATGTGATTCAAGTTAACAGAGAGGAAAAAAGAGATTTTATATAATAGTGCACAGGTGGCAAACACAAGTCCCACTGGCTGAAACCGGCCCTCCACCTTGTTTTATCTGGCCCAGCACCTTGTTTCTACTCAGGCCGCAGTGCCGAGTTCTTGCTTAACTGTTAAGGAATAGTTACATTTATACAGTCCTAAAATTACATTTGGCCCTTTAAAGGCAAC
>PVKM010033760.1:0-15836 GCA_004027735.1 Carollia perspicillata
TTATATGTGATAGTTTTCTGATATCACAGTCATATTTCAAAATATATTCATGAGCTCCTTTTACACAGATGATTCCACCTTCCCTTTTTTGGGCCAGCAGACATCTCTTATTCATGTGTCTCGATTTGTGTTGTTGTCCCTCCTCAATTTTTCAAGGCCTCCAGATAGGAAAACCTCAGAATATCTTGCCTCATTCTACCATCAACTGTGCATCTCCCTGCAGAGCTTACAACTCTAACAAAAGGGAATAAAGCAATGTTATTTTCCTCTTGACATTTGCTATTGTGTTCATTGTTCAAGTTTGGGCCATAGAAGTTGAATTGTTTTGTGCTTTCACAAATTTCACTAAAAATCTTTCTATTCTTCCCTGAGAATTATTAATACAAAGGTATATACCACCATTCACCTGTATTTCTATGCTCATGGAATATTGTGTGTGTTGTTTGCCCATCTCTGGTACCCATCCTGTCTCTGAATAAGATCTATGGACATCCATCCTCAGGAAACCACTCACTATTTATCCCAGTGCAGGTGGACACATCTTATCCATGCCTTCCAATGTTTTTCTCTTTAGGTATATATATATATATTAGGTATATATACATATATATATTTATGTGTTTCATTGAAGTTATGCATTGTACTTAAATATACACAAGTTTATTCACATGATTATACTTCTGGTCAGAGTATTTCTGTTTCTTTTTATAAATATTAAATAACAGTTTTTAAATTTACATGTATTTTAAAGCATCATTTGCTATGTTTAAAAATATTTTTTCATTAAGTTTTCCTGTGGTTTCTCTCACATTATTACTCATATATATCTTACAGGTTGAAAATGGCTATTATCTGCTTTTGGTGTTTTGGCTAAAATAATCTGAAGCAAGTACAGTACTTCAGTTTATTCCCCTCCAGTATTCATGTAATTCTCACAACACTGAACACCAATGTACACTATTGTTCTACTTGGAGTCACTAACCAGAAAGAAAAATCTATTGGGAAACAAATGCAAATGATGAACTACATATAATTAAATTCAAGTAGCCTTTTGGACTAAATAAAAATATGAAAGACAATATTTTTCTGTGGTTAGGTTGATGATAGGGAATACATATAAAGCAATAAATATAATTTTTAGGCTATCCAAGTTCAAGTACCATTTTATGGAGTCTGAAGGTAGGAACTGGGATTGAGGTACAAATGATATGGAGAGCTTAAGAGAAAGAAGGGAACAAAAGAAATGAAAAAAAGGAGATAAGTCAGCAATAGAAAGACATTTTAGACAGCATTAGCAAAAAAAGAGATAAAAGAAAGAGAAAGAAGAGAGGATGAGAGGATGGGAGGAGAAGACAGCAAAGGGAAGAAAGTGAGGAAGACATCACAAGGAGAAAGAAGAGGCACATGTCTTCCATTCACTCCATCATGTTACTGGAATCCACCTGACCTCCAGCTCCAGCCTCCTACTCCAGGGTAGAGAAAATGAAATCTTCCTTCTTGGAGTTTCCAACCACACCTACAATACTTTTTCTGCTCTAGCTCTGTACCACTTTCATTTATTTACTTTAACCTCATCTTTCAGAATGGTAGCTATACTTGGTTAATGTTATTCTCTAAGCAAGGAAGCAATGTAGCCATATCCAAATTCCAAAGGATTATACCAGTGACAGTGAGACTTAGTGGAAATGGGTTAGTGGCAGTGTGGAAAACACTTTAATCAGTAGTCCATCTGAGAAATGCTGAGTATGCAGAGTGAGGCAAACGTAGGTTTATAGTTGTTATATGGAAAATAATACAATAATTAATGAATAATAATGCAAGAACAAACAGTTTTCTGTACTCCCAACTGTAAACCTACTTTTTCCCCACCCTATATACAATGGATTACTATTCATTTTTTAAAAAAGAAGGAGATTCTGCCATTTACAACAACATAAATTAACCTGGAGGACATTATACTAAAGCTAAGTAAGCAAGACACATAAAGACTGCATGACCTTACTTGTGTAGTCTAAACAGGTTAAATACATAGAAGCAGAGACTTGAACAATGGTTGTTGAGAGCAGGAAGGTAGGGGAAATGGAGGGATAAAAGAAAAAGAAAATAAAGAAAAGCAAACTAAATAGGGCTTGCAAACTACAAACATTTGTTTGGGCAGCATTCATGAATCTGAGTCTGTGTCTGTGATCTGAATATCTTTAGATGGAGCATGTATTCTACAGTCCACAGTTTGGCTGCAATGACAACTACTTCTTGAGTTTAGAAAGGAAGACATGGCACCATGTTATCTTTGTTGCTGGGCTTGGAGACTCTGGTGTTGCCACCTGCTAGGTGAAGGGACTGTAAAGCATGAGAGATATTTGAAAGTGGTTCTGGAGGAGTTTTTTTAAAAAACTCTGGTGGTCTGGGTATGGGAGATGATCAAGTCACAAGTCACTCTGATGTGACTAACTCAGAATCTGATGAGCTGTGATGTTTCCCTGAGAAAACAGAACCCATAAGAGGAGGGGCTGGCATGGAGAAATGTAGTTCATTCAGTTTTAGCCAACTGGGTTATAATCCCACTGAATGACTGCTGGATGATGACCAAGTCTAAAGGTTGTCTTAAGAATGGTATGTAGATAAAGGATTATTCTGTGATGGGTGACAATTACATTACTTTTCCTCCTGATGTGAGTCAAAGGAGAAGAAATGGGTTAAATAACATCTGCATGGGTAAAGATCTATATTAGAAAAAAGCTTTATTAAATAATATAACTTCTTGAAAAGCATCCTAATATATTTTACTTAATTCCTAAGTATACATAATCAGTAGAGGTGATTTTGGACACTGGGTACAGTGGAGAGAATTAGCTGAGTAAAATGTATAACCTGTGTCTTTATAAAAATAATGACAATAATATGGGGACAAATATTATCCCTCAGATACTTTCACAGTAGTTCACACTTCTCAGTATAAATAAGACTTATTCTGTAATACTGTAAATATCTAGATCCCAGAACTTTAGTCTATAAAATTGCAATTCCACTGAATCCAAATGTCACAAGTTCAATATGCCACAAGAATCAGAATTTTTAATATGTGGCCCAGGCATTTCTAGTGCGGGAGCCTAAAGGAGCCTTGATAAACAATACACATCACTGTCTCATGAACCATGACTTTAACATTATGTTATTTTATATTTGCCATTGATTATAATGCTGTTGTTGTTGATGATGATGATAATGATGACAAATTCATGGTCCAGTTCAAGCCCCCTGAATAAACAGAATGACATAACAAAAAGTAATGCTCATCTTTCCCATTGACCAACTGAGCTGGCCTTTGAGGGTTTGCATGGAGAAAAGTCTTGACTGTGATCACTCTGCCCAGCCTAAAAAGATTAGGACAAGAAATGTGTTCTTGAGCATCAAGATGATATAGAGAAAGACAGGAACTTTGCTAAATCTTGAGAAAATTAACTAAGAAAAAAAAATAGTAAGATGTTGAATTTCAAACCAATAATGGATGGTTTGCTATCCTGAAAAAGAGAGGTAGTTTTCATCACATAAAACTCAGGGGAAAAATCAGTCTGAGAAACAGCCCCGGGGCCACCAAGCACCTGTTGAATTGAAGGGTGTGATTTAGGAGAAGGATATCTTGTCAGAGAAGGTTTCCCATGACAACTAATATGGGTTGCTTTGAATGACTGCTTTTTAGATTTTTTGAAATATTACTAATTAAATAAATATAGGGATGGGAAAAAGTAGGTTTATAGTTGTAATACAAAGAAATAATAGAATAATTAATAAATAATAATATAAGAATAAACCATGTTTCATGTACTCACAACTATAAATGTACTTTTGCCCACCCCTACATATTGATATTTAATACACGATTTATTTTTCCTAACCCTCTATTTTTCTCTGAGATAATTTTATTTTCTTCTGAGCAGGGCCTTCCCACACAAGTCACATTTTTGAAGCAGAGGCGACTTCCTTCTCCTTCCCTAGGTGATCAGCAAGACCCTGGTGCTTGGCCCACCTTTGAGCTTCTTTTCCTGGGTCCTATACAGAGAATGGGTTCATCCCATATGGGCCCATCATTATACAAATTTCATAACTGTACCAAAGCCCATAATATCTACCTAACAAAAATTTAATGTATCTAATAGCAAAAGTGTTTGTCCAAAATGTGTGAAAGACCATTTCTACACTACATTATTATTCAACACTTAAATATAGGCTGATGAACGAGTCAAGTATTTGGAATGGATGAGTGAATTAATAAACTTATGTATTCATTCATTCCACAGAAAATACTGTATGCCTTTCAAAAACAGCGATTGTGCTGTAAGTGCTGGGGCTTCAAAGATACGTGAAAAATTCCTGATTCAAAAATAAACAAAAAAACTAAAACCCCTTGAAGTCCAATAGGTGGAAGGAAATCATTTGGAGTACATCTTGACTAGGTGAATTCTAAGACTCCTATATTTCCTCTGAATCTACATTTCCATGATTATATTTGTATATTTCCTATCATACTTTAATAGTGATATAAATATAGCAGGTATTCAGTTTGAAATTCTTGATTGATTATTAAGGTAGAATAATTTTACTAGCCTATTTTATTACTTTATTTCTTGAGTATTCTCCTGTTCATAATATTTATTATGCATGTCACTTATCTTTTTCCCTACACTGAAAAACATTAAGTATTGGCAGAGAAGATGTGAGCCTGTTTATCTCTCAGGTTAGAATTGCAGAAAAGCACTCATTTACACATTTCTTTCCTGAAAGAGCATGAGAAACTCACAGAGACAGAACTCAGACATGCAATGTCTGCCTTCTAATGTAGTCACATTTGCATTAATAAGGTGAGAGGTAACATTTTCATCTTAAGGGAGAATCTCAGGGCAAAATAATAAAACTTGATTTCTAATAAACATTGCTACTATGTAAACTTGAACATTTCAAATAAAGAACATGAATAATGATAATTAGAGAAAGGGCTTTATTATTTCTATGTGTTCATAAAATGACATGAAATGCTTTGGTCTTATTTTTTTTTTAGTGTCAAAGAAAAAAATATCAGTGCAGTTTGCAATTTTGTCCTAATTTTCTCTAAGTTGGAGACATTATAAAATACTCTAAATAGTAATAAAATTAGCTTTGATCAGAATGTTTCAATTTTTAAAATCTGTATGTGTGGAGGTGGATGGTACATGGTGAAATGAATTTTTATATAGAGAGAGATTTAAGAACTACCAAAAAGATTGAGTCCTGAAACAATAAATAAATAATATTTCAGAATAGCCATCTCTTTTTCACTTTCAAAATCATAAAAAATTGCAATAAACTACATAAATGCTAAGAAGGCCAATATATAAAACAATAAATGACAAATCAGGTTTAAAATCAAAGCAACAAAGCAACAATTAATAGCTACTAAAATTGGGAGGGGACTCTACCTATTAAAATTTTCTTTGCATATGTGGGAAGCCTCAGGATTAAAATTGCTATATCCCATTCACCCCAGTTGGGTTTTATTTCTGATTATTTTTACTTTTAGAGAATTCTTTTTCTTTTTACTTCTGACAGTGGGGTTCTATGTGTGCTGCCTGCCAGGGACTCTGAAAATCCAAGAACCATGAGTTCATGTTTCCTATATACAGGAATTGGGTGTTTTTCTCAGCTTTCTCAACATAGTCCCACTAATTTAAAACACATTTCTTTTTTTAAGATTTTATTTATTTTTAGAGAGGGGGAAGGAAAGGAGAAAGAGAAGAGAAATATCAATGTGCAGTTGTCTCTAATGCACCCCCTACTGGGGACCTACCTGCAACCCAGGCATGTGCCCTGACTGAGAATCAAATCAGTGACCTGTTGGTTTGCAGGCCACTCAATTCACTGAGCCACACCATCCAGGGCTAAAACACATTTCTTAATCACTTGAGAATTATAAAGAAAAAATTATGAAATAATTCATAAAAATATTAAAACAATTTTTTAATTTTTTGGAGAAAGAATTGTAACAACTTTTATTGAAAAGTTATATTGGCTGTTCTCCTTTATATGTTATACAGTAAAAATTGTCAAAATTGTTCCTTTAATGATAATTGTTATTGTTCCCTCTTTTTTATGCTCTCTGATTGTTTCCACTGGTATTGGAATTATAGTATTATTGGAAGAATGATGACAATTTATTCAGCTGAAAATATTGACCACATTTCTATTTTAATATTAACTGTCAACCAATATAGATGCAAAATATGCTAGAACCTAGAAAAGTAATGGTGAAAAACAGACATGGCCCCTGGCCTTGTGGAACCTACAATTTCTATAGATATTATAGAAAGAAAAAAATATCAGTGCCACGCATGGTGTATTCTAATTTTGAATGATTTACCTACATTTTAGAAGGGTATTTTGTGCTCTGAGCTACTTAGGGTTTCACTGAAGGTTGATGTCATCTTAAAGTATGTACACAGTTTGGAATGCAAGTTCATGGCAGGTTACATATTGCACTTCTGAGCAAGGATGTAGTAGATCTCTAAGAGCTTTCTTTGGAATTAGGTGATGGCTGTATGAAATAAACAGATGAGTCAATTGTTAATAGGCATGTCCCATCCCATGCAAAGGCACCCTAATTGTTTGCTCTTTGCTATCTAAATTAAGTCAGAGACTAAATGGAAACAAGACATTTTTTTGAGGCTACATCTCTGACAAGATGGAGATATTTTATTTGGTCATTTATCCTGGATCCAGTCCACTATTTAGCAGAAATAGTTATGTGAGCAAAAGGAAATATTATCCTCTTTACTTTTAATCTGTTACAATTAATTAATAGTTAAAAGTACTAACCTGACAATTGAGAACAGAAGCTTTACTGATATTATGTAATAAAGTGACTGTGAGTGCCCTTGGTAAGGGCAGAACAACAAAGGTTGATCCTAAATGACTGACTCCCCATTAATGTAAACTTCTCCAATTATCTCATCTGTCTCTCAACTATGAACACTTTCTGATATTGTTTCTACTACCTAAAACTTAGACTCCATGCAATTCTTCTCATGGCAAATTCTTTTCTATGGTGAACAATACTCTGTTACAGTTCAAGAGTCTTGGTTTGCTGGCCCAGACTTCAGACACAACTTGGAAGAAATTGATATATTTATTGCTTGTAGATAATTAAGAGTAAAATCATGGCAAGAGGATATATTATTTTGAAAGATGCATATTATTATGGTATGAGAAACAACTGTTTTTATTAGAAGTTATGTTAAATGTGCACAGTGAGCATTCATTTGTATGTACCTCCTCTGTAATTAAGACATACTAGTTTTGCTATTGCATCGAATGGTAAAATGATTGATAAAAATTATATCACTTTGAAAGATATGGTAACTACTACATTATTGATTATTTAAATATTGATATTTGCTTTCTACCGTGTAACCCTAAATTAATGATATCAACAAAGGAAATGGAAAATTATTTTTGTATTAAGAATTTGCAATTTAAATATCTCTACTTACCATTTAATGATCGCTTTCTAAACTTCATTGTTTTATTCTGCTCTCAACTAGAATCTATATTTTGAGCTATATTAACAACAGAAAAATTAATGTTTAAACTTTTTAAAGGTCTCTAGACAACTCTTAGCCAGAGTTGAGATAACAAGTATTCTTTTAATGTCCATGAAGTAATAAATTCTAATGTGAAATACATTAAAATAAAGGAGGAAAGAATTAAGAAACTGCTCCATGGGTGCCATAAATGGGTTAGCTATTTTCCTAATGCACTTGGAGTCCATTGAAAGACTATTTTACTGACTTAGCAAAGCCAAATGTATACCCAGGAGAAATAGAAGTGAACCTTTATTTAATTAAAAATTGCAGTACATGACAGGGCTTGCACATTGAATTGGGTAGACAGAAGAATTGCCTTGAGCAATAATAGTTCCTTTTTGTTTATCTAAAAAAAATAACACTTTGTAGGAATTTGAATACAGAGTTCTTAATAATTCTTGTGCATAATTCATACAATAACAATTAAAAATGTACTATGTCAGTAATGCCAGATTAGTTAAAAGCATGAGATGTTAAGTCCTACTTTGATTCTCTGAACCACAAAAAAACTAGTCTGATTTTAATTTTTCTCTAATTGTCGGTGTTTGGGACCAATTAGAAATGCCTTAGAATCATTAAACCATTAACTGCCAGCACAAAAAAAATGTTCTGTAAAAATTTTAATGAATAATAATTTCATTAGATATTATTTACCTTGTATGACTATGGAAAATATGCAATGTGACATATTGTAGCACTTAATTTCAACCACCCAATATTCCAATCCTTTTTCTTAACAAGATACTTGTCCAAGGTGTGCTTCGACACTCTGTATCTGGCAAATTACTGTGTGCTGACTGAACCAATAGCGTGTTAAAATTGCCTTCACCATTCTGTTCAATACCTAATGGTATTTTCTATTGATGGTAGTATTCTACCTAGAAGCATTTGAAATACTTATCAGTCTGAAAAAAAGGTGTAGATTGCACTATCACTTACTCCAGACAATTCAACATTCGAGACAGAGATGATGAGGACAGTGGGATAAAGGGAAGAACCATAACACCCATGTTCTGCAATGTAGGGAATGCTAAAGCCCCAGAGTTGTTTTTACTGTATTACTGAATTATTTTTGTTAATTCCAGTTCAAAATGAGTTTGTAAAAGGTCATTAAATAACATGAAAAGGTAAGTGCAGAGCACATGGGTATATTAGCACCAAAGAAAAGTAGAATTATTGTACTGTGGACACTGTATGATATATGTGTATTTGTATATAATTATTCTATAATCATAAAGCATTAACTGATATTCTTTATCATACAATGAAAAGGACACACAAAGTTATTAATAATATGATATGTACATTTCTCTTAGCTATTATTTAGTGATTTTTCTTCATACTCAATTGTGAAGTGCTGTGAAATATAATCCTTTTTTATTGTACAGGATCTGTACATGTGATTCACAACTCCAGTTATTTTTAATTCTTCAAAGGCAAACACCTTGCCTAATTCCTTTCTTAGTTGGACTGCAGAGTGGTATTGATAAGTGGACAGGTACAATGACAGGAGAAAACACCCAGCTGAGAAGACTAAATGAAAGGTGGCAGTGCCACCAGTACTAATTTAAGCATTCTGACCCTCTGGATTGACCTTGAGGATCCCAAATGATATTTTGTAAAATAATGATGATGTTTGAAATGCTTTCCAAGCAGTAGATAAGAGCACTATGTTTTATTTAATACTCAGATATTGTGATTATGTTCTGGCATGATGATGGTAATAAATTACATTAGGTCAGCAAACATTGCCATGCCTAAAATATACATTAAGAACAAGTCAGAATTTCTCCAGCTGTGCAGTTGACCTGGTGGGCATGGTGCCAGTACCAGTATTCTCCTCTCCCAGCATGTCTTCTGCTTCTCAGCGATCCCAGTGATGAAACATGGATTATCAGGCAGTGAGTGGGTTAGCGGGCAATGAGTTTTATTACCAATGTAATAAAAATAGTACCCAACCCTCCAGCATTTCTCCCACCTTAGTTCATGTCCATAGGTTGTACCTATAAGTTGTTTGGCTTATCTATTTCCTATACTATTCTTAAACTCCCCTTGTCTAAGAAGCATACCAGTTATGCTTCTTATTTACTGTACCTTTCTGTCCCATTCTCCCCATCCTCCTTCTCACTGATAGTGTGATCTCCATTTCTGTGATTCTGGTCCTATTCTAGTTGTTTGCTTAGTTTTAATTTTTTAGGTTCAGTTGTTGATGGTTATGAGTTTGTTGTCATTTTATTGTTCATAGTTTGTTTTTATTTTCTTCTATTTATTAGATAAGTCCCTTTAACATTTCATATAATAAGGGCTTGGTGATGATGAACTCCTTTAACTTGACCTTATTTGATAAGCACATTATTTGCCCTCCCATTCTAAATGATAGTCTTGCTGGATAGATTAACCTTGGATGTAGGTCTTTGCCTTTCATGACTTCAAATACTTTCCAGCCCCTTCTTACCTTGTAAGGTTTCTTTTGAGAAATCAGCTGGTAGTCTTATGAGAACTCCTTTGTAGATAACTGCCTCCTTATTCCTTGCTGCTTTTAAGATTCTCTTCTTATTTCTAATCTTGGGTAACTTAATGATGATGTGCCTTGGTGTATTCCTCTTTGGTTCCAACTCCTTTGAGACTCTCTGGGCTTCCTGGACTTCCTGAAAGTCTATTTCCTTCAACAGATTATGGGAGTTTTCCTTCATTATTTGTTCAAATAAGTTTTCCATTTCTTGCTGTTGTTCTTCTCCTCTGGCAGTCCTATTATTCAGATGTTGGAGCACTTAAGTTGTCCCAGAGGTTCTTAAGCCTCACCTCATTTTTTAGAATTCTTGTTTCTTTATTCTGTTCTGTTTGGATGTTTATTTCTTCCTTTTGTTTCAAGTTGTTGATTTGAGTCCCAGTTTCCTTTTTTTTACTGTTGGTTCCCTGTATATTTTGCTTTATTTCACTTTGTGTAGCCTTCATTTCTTCCTTCATTTTGCAATCAAGCTCAATCAATTCTGGGAGCATCCTGATTACCAGTGTTTTGAACTCTGCATCAGATAGGTTGTCTATCTCCTCATCGCTTAGCTCTTTTACCAGAATTTTGATCTGTTCTTTCATTCGGTCTATATTTCTTTGTCTTGGTGCAAGTGTTTTGTTATAAGGGGGTGGAGATTACAACATAAAGTGGGTGGGGCCTAGATTTTTGCTAGGGTGGGGCCATCCTTTTGCTGTGTTGTGGCACTGTCAGGAGGGGTCAGAGAGGGAACAATGCTGCTTGCTCCCTCCACTCTTTCCCTACTTTCCAATAAATTCTCCTGTGAGACTGGGAGTTTCTCCTGCCTTCGTGACCACCATAGTATTTTACAGCTAGAGGTTTTGAGTTTTCAGATTCCTGGTCAAGCAGCCCCACCTCACCACCGGTTCTCTACTTCCATCTGCCCAGCTGCCTGTCTCTGCCCCTCTTACCAGTCTGGTGAATGTTTCTTTACTCCTTGGTTGTCGGAGTTCTATGCAGTTTGATATTCTCACAGTTCTGGGTTTTTTTTTAATATTAATTTTAAATTGGTTGTTATCCTTCTTTAGATTATGCTAGGAAGAGAAGCATTTCTACCTTCACCTCCACTGTGGCTGGATTTCTCTATTAATCCTAGTTTTTTTAACTTTTTCTGTCTTAGGTGTCATGATAGCACTTCTAATGAAGTGTTTTTAATTGGCAAATAAACTAGACACAACACCTATTTTGATAAAGTTGCAATCCACAGGATTTCAGGTGAGCTTCACAGAGCATGTGGGGAAATGTTGGAAATATGGACACAGTTGTATACTGACCAGTTTGTTGGTACTTGGAACCAATATATTCACTATCCGCACTATTACACCTATATACTGACCTCTGCCACCAGCACTGCCCCTTATGAGGAACAGCCAAAGCTCCTAATCCTGGAAGTCAAAGCTGCCTGCCAATTTAACCTATGAAGCTTTTCTGATCTATTGGCTTTCCTCCCACCACATCCCCAAACAAGGAGAAATCTTTCAACACCCATATGTTATTTTTACATCATTAATATATTTGATGCTATTCTTTCTTTGCTTACAGACATTTATTTGTGAGCATCAGATTCTTTCTGAAGAATCTGAGAAAAAATGGCATGTTATTCTTTTACATGGCATCCTTGATCCTTGATTTTCTTTCTCCCTCAGCATGTGTATATTGTGGTCTTTCTGTTTCTCTGTGACATTCACCACTACCCCTAAGTCATAATTACTTTCTTCCATTGGATATTTTCAAGTTAATCATTCACCTTCATATATATCTTTATAATGGGTGCTTTAGAAATCTGTTCTTTTCCATGCTAGAAGCAATGCTTCCTATCCAGCTATTATAATTAGAGGAATGGCTTTATAAGTTTTCAGGTCAAATTAGAGCTATTACTTGTTGTTTTGCAAGTTATGTGCACCTGAAGACTTATCAAGCAAAAAATTTAAGGTCTTGGATTAACAATGCTTCCAAGATGCAACAGGCTATGAAAGCTGTTGTGGTGATTATTGAGAAATCCATGATGTCTAAATTTTGACTAACATTAAATGTTTAAAGAAACTTTACTTTAATCAGTTAAGGTCAGGTTAGTTACAAGTGACATAATAATTTATCCCAGGCATTTAAAAATATCACTAAATCCTAAACCATATTTATTAATGCATATTTTCTTTATAAATGCACTTCATTTTCTATTTTCTGAACTGTTGTCATTACGTGCCATTTATAAAGTATTAGAAGATGGTGAAAAATACCATGTAAGCCAAATCCTTTCAGGCTGGGATTTCACATTTTAAGTAGATCATGTGGAGTTATCATTGTCTACCAAATACTAGAAGAGAATCAGCCCAAATGACAGACTCTTCTTGATCTAAATCCATTTCTGTAAATTTCTGCAATGAAAGGGAAGTGGGAGTGTTGGTTTCTTGAAATACTTGCAGATTTCTGGCATCATAATTCTGTATTCTGAGTAATTGTTTTTGATTTGTCAAGTATGTTCAGGTATACATTTGTACCTCCATGGAAATGTCACCCCAACATGAAGTTGCATGTGACTTAAGGAAATTATATTCTTCCTAAATCAAAAGTCAGTGAGAATGTACATCGAGAATATATGTAATGATTTCATTTTCTCACTTAATGTTTGGGTATTATAAAAGAGAAACACAAATAATATGCCAATGCTAAACCTAGAGTACCATATATTATGAAACTGACAATTCTGTTCTTCCATAGTGCAAAGGATAAAAAAATGTAACTCGGCCATTCTGTAAGACAGGAAAACTGTGAAATGTGTTAAATAAAAGGTTTAGAGCCTGTAAATAAGGTGATAAATTATGTTAAATAGTTTAAATATATGTCCTTTAGCCATCAGAGCTTCAAAGAAAAAAGGTTTCAGTGGAAGGTGATAATGTTCTCATGTATACTCTTCAAGCTAATTTCAAGAAATGATGCTTTTTAGTGAGGTAGAAAGTACAGTGAACACATCTTGGTAGAGTGAGTCTATGTATAGGTGGCATAACATCAAAAATCATTCATAACACTACTCTTGTCATATATCCAGCCATCCTTGTTTAGCAAATATGTGCATGTCAACAATGCAGAGATCTTCTTTCTATGACTTATTTGTCATGATTTTAAGAATTTTTTATGTACAGATGAAAACAAAGGGGGTGGAAACTGGAGGGAGGTGGGGAGGGCTTGGAGGGTGGGCTGGGATGGGAGTAAAAGGCAAAAAACTGTACTTGAACAGTTAAAATAAAATTTAAAAAGATTGTTTTAGTGGTTTGAATGTAAGTCTTGATATTTGTCATAATAGGCTTTGAATACATGCAAAATTATGTTCATTGTCATTATACATTTGAAACTAACTCTGTCCCTTTACACTCATTTAATATAAATCATTTTCTTGCCTGTCCATGGCAGCCCTTTATAATATGACACTATAGTTTAATTTAATGTCTCTTATTAGGTTCCTTTCTTTCTCATTAATAATTTCAAAATTATAGATATAGATAATTGACATCATTTGTTTTATTTATTATGGCTTATATTTTTATTGTAAATCCCACAGATTTTCAGAGAGCTCTTTTTTATATGAAATTTACTGTCTCTCTGTATATTTTCCTTCTCTTCTCTCAGCCATTTCTCATTTGCTCTGTTAGAAGAACTTCCACTCATTGGTCATTGATTGGGAGAAAGATCATATTTGCTGATCTTCTTGAAATCAATTCAGTTATTATTTCTTCTATATTATCTTATTATCTGGATACATAATCCCCTTGTTCATTATATTTTATAATAAAAATATTTGCAGTGCCATATCCTTCCATAATTAAAGTTGAACTACTCAAATTAACTATATATTATCAACTTTGTGCATAGTCTCACATCATAATTAATTTAAGCTAAGTCCACATACTTACTGACTTGGAATCTAACCAGCAGTGCTGGAACATAGGCATATGTGCCCGCAGTGAGTTTAGATGGGGGATGTTGGTCTGCTTTTCTTCTCTTAGAATCAGTTCCATGAACTCTCATAATATATTTGCACAGGGAGTATGACTCTGTGTGTAATATATGTAACAATATGAAACTATAATCTGCATTGGTTCCTAAATGCAAGGTGCCTGGGCACAGTGAGGGGAGAGGTGGACTGACTGGTTTTCAGTGTGAAGGAACAACTCACTCTATTGAAAATATATCAAAATAGCATATTAATCTTCAAAAATGTTATAGCCCTAAGAAACACTTAAGAATAATTTTGACTAAATTTAATTTCTGCCTTACTTGCTAATTTTAGAATTTGATTATCCCTAACACCAGTTCCAACTTTGTATGCCCAGCATACTACAGATGTATAATGCATATTTATTGTTGAAAATTTTTATTATATGTATGTCTCCATGTAGATGAATAGTAATTAGGATAACCATTGTTTTCATTTTCCCAGGACTGTTCTAGTTCAGATAAGCTGTTGTGGTATAAACATTGACAGTGCCCTCTTTAATGCTTACATTTTTCCAAATTGGAGGATTCACTGTATGGTCATCCTAAGTATAATTATATTTAAAATTGTTTTTTAATTAACTATTGAGAAGCATGACATGGTAGAAATAAACAATGTTTCAGTCAAAATAATAAACTGTAATCAGACTTGCTTAGTGATGCTTGTTGCAATTCAAGCCACAATGGTGCCTACTTGACTTCTGTGTTCTTCCTCTCAACTCTCTTCTTTCCTTACACAGTATAGGTATGAACACCATTTATTTTTATACTCAAATAATTCTCTTTTACAGCTCTTTCCCTTTCACAGAGTATTTTCAATGCCTCATATCCAATCATCCAGTAGCAATTACCCTTTGGCTTTCTGAACAAGTTCTGACATTTATTCGTTTACCCAGTTTTCTGGGTCTGAATTTTGACCCATTGAATTTATCAGCATTCCTGTCCTGTGGGGTTCTGCATGGAGGAGCATCTTTATTTTTTCTCCATTTACCACTTGTAAGACTAATATTTTACAGAAAGTAACACAGACAGGTGGGGGTCAACTTTACAAAAAGAATTTCTAATGTGATGATAAGGAAAAAATGAGGAAATCCCCATGTGTTATTAAGAAGAAGAGTATAGAGAAAGAGAGAAGTGAACCAAAGATTAAAAAAAAAAAAGAATGCCATACAAACTGTAGGTGCCTGTTTTCTGAGAGTTGAGAGGAATATTGGGAGGACAGAAGATATTTTGCACCCATCAGAATTTAATTTTTTTCTTCAATCACTTAGCATCCAAGGTTCCTCGAAAGTTTAGATGTTAGCCTAAAACTAAATGATAAGAGCAATACAAGGTCTGTCCAGAAAAAGCCCAACCATTGTTAATACAATGAGCCTATTTTGTACAACATGATGTAACCTGGTAGCCAAGGAGAGTGGACTGGAATGCACATGCATGAACAATGATAACTTCTCCATAACAATCAGTGGGGACCATAGATGTCTTTGAGCAAGCATTTGTACCGTGAAGTCACATACAAAGTGACTGAGAGAATAGAGCAACAAATCTGCATCAGATTTTGCATTAGGCTTGAACATTGCTCTGCAGAAATTATTGGGATGATTCAGAAAGCCACAGCTATACGTAACTAGTGATTGGCAGCTTCATCACAACAATGCACCTGGTCATGCACCACATCTCCTGCAGAGTTTTTTGGCAAAAC
>PVKM010033761.1:0-15834 GCA_004027735.1 Carollia perspicillata
CCTCTAGCCCCATGGTCTGGCTCACTTCACACCATCTGTGTCTCTACTGTAATTTGTGTGTCAGTCCACCCACTGCCACGGCAGAGACAGGAAGGCCATCGAAAGGGAGGCACTCACAACGCCGTTCAGGCCTCCACGCTTCAGCCTGGCCTTGGCCCAGGTGGCAGCACTTCCTGCAAGGCCCCACTTAACACTTTCGAATCTGCGCGCACCTGCGGCTCCCGCCCCTCATGGCTTCTCCACTGGGAAGCGGAGAGGCTGGCATGCGCTCTGAGGGTCAGGCTTGGCTGATGATCTTCCCAACCTCACCTCAGAGGGTTTATCCTAACTAACCACAGCCCCAGTAACCACCAAAATAAAAAGAAAAACCCACGCCATGGGGTGTGGTATGTGATATATGCTATCGTGCAACGAGGGTAACACCTGGCCCATTAACCTTTGTATGACCTAGGGGACCTCAGATTTGGGGTCCTCGTGCATGAAGACACTGGCTGGCTCTGTGGTCCTGTGACATCCCACCCAACACTTCGGTGACATCACCATCTGAGCCAATTAGCACCCATGATGCCAATGACCGCCAGCACTACATTGAAACCTGGAGGGCTAAAGTCCTGCCCCAGGGAGTTTTATGAGGTTCCCTCTAAATTAAGTCATTGTCACTTTTCAGAAGGTGGCAGTTTTTGTATATTTATTAAGTTAATTGCCAGCACTGAGGATTTGACATGAAGAGTCTACTCATAAGAATGCAGAGATCTCTGTTGACCATCCAGGGCCAGAGCAGATCAACGCTGGGAAAGAGAAGCCGAGATTTCACAACTAAAAACTATAACTTTCTCCAAAATCAGTGAAAAACGAGGACATGAAGCCCCATGCCTAGAAGGCCATTGTGTGTCAAACACGGGGACACTGAGGTGCTGGCTAACTGGGGCAGAGGACACGCAGACTGGAAAGGGACACCGGGGCGGGGGCCTGCCAGGGCAACTTTCTCCCCATTCACCCACGCGTCGAGCCTTCTGAACCGAACACCTGCTCCTGGGAGGGGAGGGGTGGCAACTCACCTTGAGGGCCTTTTCGCTAGCTTTCCCCAAACACTCCAGAGTACAGAACGAGCTGGAGAGACAATGTCTTACCTGCGAGAACGTTTCTCACAGAATGAAACACAGAGGTAAAAACGGACTCCTCCCTGGGGTGCAGCTCTGGAGCCGAGGAGAAGAGGGTTAAAAACCGCACGGCTGCCTGGAAGGACTGGGAGTGTCCTCCCAGGGCTGGCAACGCGGACAGTACTTGTGAGTAAACGCTCTGGTAGAGGGCAGGACCGGAGAGCAGGGTTTTGTCCGTGACTTGTGAAATCTCGGTCTCACCGGGCCTGGAGTGCTGGCCCACGTCCACTTCCAAGAGTGTGCAGACTGAGGAGAGGAAGGTGGAGTGCAGGCCCTGGGCCTCAGGAGGCGTGCAGCGCTGCAACAGGGCGCCCAGCTGGACCGCCGCCTGCTGCAACAGTCCCGGCAGCGCTACCGGGGCCTCGGGCTGCTGCCTCCGCTCTTGGACAAAAGGCCCCAAGACTTGGCACAACGTGGTCAGGGACACCAGAAGGAGCTGCTGGCCCAGAGGATTCTGACTGTTCATCTGCTTGCCTGAAGTTGCTTCAGTGTACACTTCGCACCTGGAGAGGAATGCGATGATTTTCCCAAAATTGAGCACCAAGCTGAGCTTCATCTGGACAAGCATCCGCAGGAGCTGCTCTAAAAACACCCCTATCACTTGGAGGAATTCCAGCCAAGAGGGGTCGTCCCCATCAATAAGAAATCTGCTACTGGCTTTGAACAATGAGGTCAGTACGATTTCAAAAATATCACTGATGTACAGAACCCTGAGCACTGAACGGGCACTCTTCCCTCTTTGTAGGTAACCAAGAAGCCGGTAGCAGGTCGTCAAAAACTTAAGGGTCTGTGAGGAGGAGCAGGAGCGCCGCAGCTTGGCCATGGCCGTGGACAGTAACAGAAGGAAGTAGCGCACGTGGCAGGCAGTCGAGAGGCTGTCCAGCTGCAGAGCAGACACGACTTCCAAAAGCCCCAGGATGCTCTCCAACTGCTCTTCCTCCAGCCGAATGGGGAAGTCGCTCTTGGCCAAGGACAGTAAGTTTTGGGCAGTTTCTCCTCTTGATTCTGTACCTTCAGGTCTGACTTTGGCATGTCTGGTTTCCCAATGGGCCACATCTGTGGAGTCCTTTTCAAAAAGCCAGGGCAGCTGCTGACTGAGAAGCCTCGGGTCGCCCCGGGCGCCAGAACACAGAATGCTGGCACACCTCTCGGCGAGGCACGCCAAGAAGGCAGAGTGAAGGGACTGCATTTCCGGAAAGAGGGGGCTGTGAAACACGGCCTCAGATATTTTTTCAAGTGTGATGTCTGGCTCTTCATCTGCTAAGCCTTCCTGGACTTTGCTCATTGGCAACGTGTTCAGGAGGACACTGGCCAGGTATCTCACGTCATCTGGACAAAGATAGGGTGTTAAGATGGTGAGATTTGACACAATCAAGTGCCAGTGAGCTATAGGGTATGTGACCGCACTCACTGTCCCCACCTGGCCATCCCAGGAAGCTGTTGTCCCCTCAGTCAGGCTTTCTCTGCCGGAAGCAAGGATGTAGGCAGCATCATCCCTCAGAGTACAGAGGGCGTCTTCACACTGGAAACCAGTGTGCATCAAAGTCCTCTTCATTTTCTGCAAGTAGAGCTGTTCTAAGCAATACCTGCCCAGAGAGTCAAACTGAGCTGTGATCTTTTCTATCTTCTTCCAATGGCCTGTTTCTACACCTGGGAGCAACAGAGGGAAATCTGAAACCTCCAGAGCAACACCTGTAGGGGCCCCAGATGCAGCGTGATACTGGCTACAGTTCAAGCTGAGCACAGTGTCAACCTGCGCCCAGGTGTGGGAGAGCAGCAGCGCAGAGTCACTGACCTTCTGCAGCCACGGCGCCTGCTCTGGGCCCGGGGGGTCCAGGAGGAGGTCCAGCAGGGGCTTCACGAGCTCTCGGAGCATCCTCTGCATGGTGCCCTGCATCCGTCTGATGACGGGCAGAGGGGTGTTGCTGTCTGGGCTCCTCATGTTGAACATAATACAGTGCAGCAGGGAGCTCAGGGACAGTGACTTCAAGGCCATGTCGGCGTCATCCTGCAAATAAGGCAGCACCAAGGACTGGAACTTCTCCAGCACCAGGGCCCACATGTCCAAGGCCTGACTCGGAGGCAGCTGCAGGAGGCACTCACGGAGCACCGAGGAGGGGCCCGCAGCCAGCGCCGGCTGGCGCAGCGCCTCGGCTGCGGGACGGCACATCACCCCCAGGATCTCCTCCAGCAGCCGTGGCACTTGGCGGAGTTTGACATACGTCTGGAAGAGAGTGTGAATAAGGGCCTCCTGGGCCTTTCTGGTTCGGAACTCGGCTATGTCCGCATCGATCCACGCTGCAGCCAACAAGTCGTCCAGGTCTGGCTCCAGGATCAAATGGTTCAGAGACATCAGAGCCCTGAGGCAACGGAACCAGGCTGGCACGGACACCTGCGAGTGGTTTATCAGCAGCTCGGCCACGCGGCGGTAGAAGCGGAACTGGGCCTCTCCGTGCCGGATCTTGTCGGCCGCGATGTTGTAGATGTTGTTGCTCACCACGGAGCTCAGCAGCTGCTCTACGACCAGGAGCTCCATGGTCCAATCCGACGTGGACAGGGCTTGCAGCTGCTCCCCCTGCAGGTGTGAAATCCTCAAGCAGCCAAACAGCCTGGGAAGCACCTGGAAGCAGAGAAGCTGATTCCCCTCCTTGAAGTAAGAGTCTAGAAAGAGCTTGTACAGCAAGGCCACCGAGTTGGCCACGACCGCGGCATGAAGGGACGACTCGCAGTAGCCAGCATCTACCAGCCTGGCAATCACAGTGTCCATGGGGGCTAGGAGATTCTTCATGGCCCCCACCTTCGAGTCACCCTGCTGCTGGTCCAAGAGCTCCTCCTTATAGGATGACAGCAGCTCGAGCTGAAAAGCGCCACCTCGAAGCACAGCCTCTATCTGACTCCGAAGGTCCCGGCTCAGCGCCTGCCGCAGCTGGCCCTGGCCAGCCTGTGTCCACGTGCCCCCTGAGAGTAGGTGCCTCAGGACCAGGCAGGGCTGGAGCAGATGCCCAGTCACCTCTCCAAAGGCACGCCTTGGGTTCACCTGCTGCCGCTGGATCAAGAGGTAATGGCCAAGGGCCAGATGAATGACCTCGAATAACTGGGCCACCGCGGCTGCTCCTGGCTGCCTGCAGGCCGCCCAGCACAGCTGGCTCAGCAAGGCCACTATCAGCTCCTGTCTGGCCGTGTAGATGACTGCAAGGGCAGGCGTCGAGAGGATGCCCTGGCAGCAGCTGAGCACAGCACAGATGTTCGTCTGAGATCCCGAGAGTGAGAACTCCGCTATTCTCTCATTTATGATCTGAACATTGAGAAAGAAAGAAAACTCATTACTACCATAAACCCTCACACACACATACAGAGAGCACAACAGAATCAACTCACCCCTTTCCCTCATCTTGATAAAAGAGGCCAGATTATCACGTCTACGTGAACTTGAACCTATTTTAATTCCGTCACACATCCTTCTACCAAAACAAATTTTAAAAAAGGGAGCAGAAAGGCACCTTTGTAAACCTGCTGTCCCTTTTCAAAGAGCTGGGTTTTGTGAGGCTTAAACTCCGAACATCCTAAACCTGCAATTCAGCTCAGGTATTACGGGTCAATGGACAGTGGCCTTTCGTTGTGACCCTGTCGTCCAAATTACATTTTTGCAATGCAACTAATTATACTGTTTCTGTTTTTAAAGCGGAAGCAAAAGGCACTCTGAAAAGAGGAAAGCAAATGTTTTCAGTTACTAGGTATTATGTAGCAAATCCATAGTGTATACTTCCAAACTTTGGAAATCCACAAACAACAGAAATTATGAGGGCTGGGAAGATTTAAAAATTCACTCATAGGCTACGTAACTTGCTCCCAGCCTTATAGCATCTGGGAATCAGATTTACCCTAGGTGCTCAACTACCAGTAGCCCAATGACAGGCATGATTATCTCCTTTCAAGTAATTGCTGGTCTGGAAAAGCTGAAATGAAAATGCCAAATACTTAAAATGCCAGTGCACTGCTACAGGGATCTCTGAACATCTCTGATCACACAACTCATCTGTAATACTTTGTCCACATTTATACCCAAAGGGCAATTTATTTATCCAATGAATGCATGTACTACAGAACTAATATTCTATGTGATTATATAAAGCACACATAAATTGTAAAATGACTTTGCTAAAACACATAGAGATGAAGTCCATTTGGACTCACCCAGTTTAGTGGTCACCAGTCCATTATTCGAAGCAGTGACGTGCAATTTAGAAACTAATTTCAAGAATCACTAATGCCTATGAACCATCTGTGTAATTCTATGTGATTCAACTATTTAATTCTTCTGTCCCCAGCGTTGCCTGGTTTTCTCCTTCTTCCTGCACACGCGTGGGCACGGCAGAGTGACAGTGAAGGGCACAGGCTCTGCGACCAGGTGGTCCGTGTCACTCACCAGCTGGGTGGCTTTCAGCATTTGCGTAACCTCTGTGAGGCTCAGTGCTCACCATTAGTGTCTCTCCTTGGCACCAGCTATTCTCAGGGTGTTTCCAAACACTCAGTCTTGACAGTGAAGTTCATAATTGTGATCTGAGGCTTTGAAATCACTTTGAGTCAGGAATCTGAGGAAATTCCTGTCTAGAGTTTGGCCTTTGACCTCCCTTCAGGCCAACAGAATGGCTGGGCTGCAGCGGGGAGAGCAGAATATCGAACAAAGTAGCATCATTTGCTGGCTATCTCTTCCTGTTAAAAAGGTAATCAACAACCACTTCATGAAAAAGTTCTAAGCTTATCCTGAATATTGAATAACGAAGTACTGAGCCCAATGCAGAGTACACAATACTCATTCAATGAATACCACTCATTATTATAATTCTAACATTACTTCTTTCTTCCTTGCCTTGATTGTTTCCTCCATCTCCATATAATTAACCCTAAAACAAATAAGCTTCCAGCATTGACGAGAAATCAACGGAGATGCATGTAACGTACACAGGACAACACGAGAAACTATTACCTTGATTAGGGAAACCTGAAGGCTAATTGGCTTTCCATTCTTGAGGAGACTCTGCAATTTTTTGCTCTGCAGGATGTTATCTACATAGATCCACAGCCTTTCAACAATGTCTTCCTCCAGTTCAAGTTTTTTCTTATAAAATGCAACTAATGACTGTCTTGCCCAATCAAGTAACACCTAAATTTGGAAGAAACACACTCTGAAAAATAAATGAATTCATTTACCAATAAATAAAGACACTGGACATTTAGAGACATTTCATGTACAAGCAAATCCAACTGCCAGGGAGAAAAGTCTCCTCTAAAACTCACCTTTGATAATGTTATACTACATAAATGTTTTGTTATCTTTAACTGTTCATTATTAAAGAATCAAAATGGAATAAAAACAATTTTGTCTTCATCTGAGGCCAATCAAAAGTTTCAAGTGAAACTCTGACAGTTTCTTCTAACTTCTCTATACAGCTATACTAAATTTCAAGTTAGGAACACAACAATTGCTCAGAATGGCAACGAAATGAAGCAAAAATGCTGATAAAGACGGGAGTTTGTGTGCTGGCTTCCCACATTGCGAGTAGCTTAACCTCAACACCTACTGACCTCATCTAGAAGACAGCGGAAGTCTTCCGTACAATGACGCACAAGTGCTTTATGCAAAGGAGTGTTTGACATTGACATTTCCATTACTGAGGCACGCTCCCTTGTTCACAAACACAGGGAAAGGTGGTGAGGGCTCCGTGCACGGCACCAGAACTGTCCATCACAGTATGAGCAGTGACAGATGCTAAAAGGAGCAAGCCTCTCAGGAGAAGGGGAGTGGAGATCCCGCCATGGCCATAAAAGAGAATGAAACCTTACCCTTTGCAACAGCGCGGATGGACCTAGATGGTATTATGCTCAGTGAAATAAGTCAGACAGAGACAGACAAATACCATATAATTTCGCCTATATGAGAAGCCAAAGAAAAAATAAATGAAGAAACAGACCCGTAGATACAGAGAACGAACTGATGATTGCCAGGGAGGAGTGGGGGAGGGGTTAGGGAGTTGGGGGACTGGGTGAAAAAGGTGAAGGGATTAGGCAGACCGGTAGTGACAGAATAGTCACAGGGATGTAAACTACAGCATAGAAACTATAGTCAATAATATCGTAATGACCACGCATGGTGCCAGGGGGATACTTAAAATATCAGGGGACCACTTTGTAAATCATATGATTGTCTAACCACTGTGATGTACACCTCAAACTAATATAAAAAAATAATGCTGAATACCCACTGTAATTGAAAAATAAAATTTTAAAAATGCCTACACAACTTCCCCTTTTGTCTCGTCACATGTAGCATTTGCCAGGTGACTGTCAGGTGTCATGGGTCTCAGGTGCAGCCAGCTTTGGAAACTACTAGACATGCTAGTGTGCTACGCATTGTACCTCACCATCATTTTAACAGATGTAGTCCGTCTTTGACACATTCCGTGCTATCATCTTTAATACTAGCACACGGGTGTATGTGACCCCAATTTCATGAGCTTATCCAAATATACTTAGCCAAATAAGTTGAGAAATGTGAGTAGAGGGCAATGTCCTTCTTGGTCCCTAATCCATTTCTAGAACGGCTTAATATAAATACTAAAGCTTCTCTACTTCCCAACCTTGAACTCGTCAAATTCCAACAACATTTAACAAACTTCAACAGTTACATACGGAGCATCACTCTGGATTCACAAACAAATGGAGCTACCACACACTCAGAATCTCATTTCTGTCACCTAATTCCCAATTAGGTTTTATATATATATATATATATACAGTTATATATATATTAGGTTATATCAGTGAACAAGGTTCACTAATACATATACTTAATTTGGATTATAAGAGATGCTTACTGAGGTTTGCAACAGATAAAGTTTGGTAACGAAACACCTGACATTCCTTTTTTTCAGACTTTAACTTCCAGCCAAGTTTCTTCTCCTTACCATTTCTCTAATCTTCTAAAATTTTAACTAAATGTCAACATGCAATCTACATAAATGATAATTATATCAGGCTATAAAAACATAAGTTTCACACTAAACTTACTTGTTCTTTATTGGGAAGAATGCACTGGTGGGAGATCCAAGCAAAGCGAGCTAGCTTTAGTTTATCTTCCCAGGAAGTTGTCTTGCTTTTAAGCTTATGGGCAATGCCAGAATAAACAGCAGCCATCGCTATACTTTATCTACAATATGAAACCATGGGAAAAATTATACTAAGGTCAAATTCAACAGGCATTAGGAAATGAATATTACATATCTTATTGTCCAACAGAACAGTTTCTGGCACAAATAGCACCCCCTTTTTATTACAAAATCTTTTATTACAAAATCAGAAGCATGCAATTCTGTAACCTGACAATATCACACTCAAGCACACCATAGGACATTTTAAGTAAAGTGTTCAAAATATAAATTCAAAATATAAATTATTACACCCATATTATTACCTTACCAACCACACTCAAGCAGGCCTCACTTCTGCTGCACCCTGGATGTGTGTGTGTATATTATTCCTTTAATGAGTTAAAAACACATCAACAGAATTTTGGGCATAAATCTATACATACATTGCTAGGGCCCAAGAAATTCAGACAAAAGCAGGCAGAAGATGGATAACATATACAGGTACAAGTATTCATGCTGTGATGAAACATCACATCCTCAAAGGTGAGTGTGCATGAGTGCAACTGGGCAAAATGTTCAAACTTCTCATAAAAGAGGAGTCACTCACACATGGTTTTAGGTTAAAAAGTTAAGTTTCTGTACAAATCCCCTAAAATATACTATATATTATGCATTGAAACAACGCAATTAAGTAGTTCAAAGAGCTAAATAAGTAGTATTTTTAGAAAGTAATATTCTAAACGAGAAAGAAATACAGTATTATAAACCCACTCTCAATGGGAGTTCAATTATTTCAGCTACAACAGTAACTTCCCACTATAACTTCATTTGTTAATATATGTTTACAAAGTCACACTGCTTCCAAAAACACTGCAAAATACGGCTACAGAGTTAAGACCGTAAGTGTGGAATATAATAAAATCATGAACAAGGAGGAAAGCAAACATGCTAACAACCTGTGGTTCTATATAACTGAAATGTAGCTTTGAGTTTCCTAAAAGTCATAGTGAAAAGGGGACACATTTGATTAAACCATTTTCATCACATGAAAGTACACAAGTCAGTTCTTCAAAAGAGAAAAAAATTTTCATGATAGTTAGTACTGAAATACTGTTTTTTCATTTTTTATTTGCAAATATTGACTTGAAAATAAAAAACGAAATAATATAACGGAAATGCCCTCAAAATCACAGCCCCATGATTGTAATATGAAACCGTCAAACCTAAAAAACTTTCGGCTGGATCACTTGCACTTTTTAAATCTATGGGGCCTGAAACCCTACAGACCCACCTTCAAAACTTATTGTGAACGGGTAACTAACTATACGAGGAATGAGCAAACATCGGGTGCCGGACACTTACGTTGAGCATCGTATCCTTCACTTTACTACTGAGAACAGGAACAGTCGAGCACTGTCATTTTCCTGTTTTGTCAAAACGTCCAATACCTAACAACTAGCAACAACTAGTTACTTAAATACTAGTAACAACTAGTTACTTAATTTCGAAGTTCAGTTTGTTTGTAGCCATCGTCACGGCTACAAAGTACTCAAAAAGTATTAGCAGAACTGGCTACAAAGACGCCCCAGGTACCTCCCAGCTCCATCCATGTTCTGCTCAGGGTGCCCCCCAGCGGTCTAAGCAAGGGATGCGAACAGCACCCGGCTGACAGCAAAGCCCCGGTACCTCTCACGCAGAGGCTGCTTCTGAGCGACTGACTACACCTCCGACTGTCGTGGAAGGAGCGGGCCCGGACGGTTCTCGCCTAGCGCAGAACCCCGGGAGGGGCGGGGTCCGGGGAGGAGGGTCGCCCCCAGGTAACGCGCTCACCTCGGGGTCCACTCCAAGTAGGGGCCGCCGGCGGGGGCGGAGGGTCGTCCCCAGGTTAGGTGCTCACCTCCAGTCCGACCCCGGGTAGGGACCAACCTGCTGGTGGTCCCAGGTAAGGGGCTCGCCTCCGGAGCCGCCGCCGGTAGGGACAGCGGGGGAGGACGGAGGACAGTTCCCAGGTTAAGAAGCTCGCCTCCACGCCCGGCCGGGATAGGGACCGCGGGCGAGGACGGAGCACGGCGGCGACTAGTCGGGGCTCCCGGGCCGCCCCACCACGTGAGACCGGCCCCCTCGCTCCTTCCGCCACACGGCGGCGGCGCGGCGGGGCGGGGCGCGCGCACGCCAGGCATCGCCAGCAGAGCGCCGAGGCGCCTCGCCCATTGGTGGAGACGGTTGCGCGTTGGAGGCCCGAGCGGCCCAGCCCGCGGCCCGCTCCGTGTCAGTCAGTCATGGAGCGGCCGCCCAGAGCCGCGGCGGGGGCGGCTGGGCGCGGGGCGCGGGGGCCCGGCTGAGCCGGCCGTGGGAGCGAGACCCTGCCGCAGAGACGACGGAGGCGGAAGCACCGCGATCGCGGAGGCGGCGGCGGCGGGAGGAGCCGGAGCCGCCTGGGATGTTCAGTGAGTGCGGGGCGCGCGGGAGGGGCGGGCTGGGGAGGGGGTCGCGGGCGGAGCGCGCGCGGCGGCGGGGCCGGGAGGGAGGGAGCGCGGGCGGCGCGCGGCGAGGCCTAGGTGGGGCGCGCGCCCGCAGCTCCCGCCGGCGGGGCGGTGGGGGCGGGGCGGGTGGGGCCGGCCGTGCGCGGGCGCGGCGGCCGCGCCTCCGCCCTCGGCCTGCGAGTCCCAGGCGGCCGCGGGCGGCGTGGCCTGCACTCGGCGGCTCCACACCTGGAGGGGCTCCGCGTCCTTGCTCGGGTGGGTCTGGCCGCGGCGGCTCCGGGGCACCCGCCGGGAAGGGGTCCTCGGCGCTGGGCAGCCGGGCAGGGGCACCGGTCCAGACCTCCCTTTCGCGTACGGCAAAAGGAAATGTCTTCTGGCCGAACTCACGGTTAAACTTCGCACATGGTGGTGGCGGGCGGATGGATGAGAGGTCGACCTCTGCCTGTGACAGGGGCGATCTGGAGTGAGAGTAGAGGTTGCTGGAGGACGCCGACCTGCAAGGTTGGTTGCCTCTGCGGGGTTTCAGCCGTGACAGCCGCGGAAGAGTCGGGCGCCTCGGCGGCACTCGCGACCCTCCGAGGCTTTCGAACAGGTATTCGGCGAGCCGTGGGTCCGGAGCGAGTTGACGGGGAGACGAGGGGTGTCATCTTAGACTTGGCGGAAGTGGGGAACGGGAAAGCTTTCTGCGGTTCTCCCATCAGTTGCGAAAGTGCTCTCGTACTGCGGACCTCGCAGCGGGTCTGATTCGAGGATCAGAAGGTGGGTCTGCCAATCCCATGCGGCGCTCGCCTGAAATCAACCAGACTCTGACCTTGCACATTGAAGCCTTGGAATTGTAACTCCCGCTAGCGAGGTGTGGGGAGGAAGCGTAAAGGCGGGGTTTGTCTTCTGTTGGGTGATGCAAGTGTGCGCGGTACCTGAGTTGTGGGGTGGGGGACGCCTCCGAGTCCCCCCGCCCAGGCGAGAGTCCTGCTTGAAAAGGGGAACGGGAAGGGGAGTTTGTGCCCCAACTTCGTGTAGGGGATGGGGGCTTGATGACTACGGAACTGAGTTTGAGACTTGGAGCTACCTGTAACCTCTGTGAGCCCTCGTTTCCCCTTCCGTAGAAGAGAATTGATAACTGATAACCCAGGTGGAGCTTTTAAAGGGTACGGGAAAAAGAAGCAGGAATAATGTGTGTGTGGATGCCTGACATATAGGGAGCACTCTGCAAATATTAACTATTAGCTATTATAATTTCCATTTTGTCAAAATGCCTTCAAGTTTCCTTGTAGGCCTAAATTTGGGGGGTAAAATGTGAAGCAAACTAACTTTGATTGTTTTTGTGAATTACAAATTCTTCAGGATTTTGAAAATCAGGGTTGAACTAGAAAACCAAAAGATGAGCTCATCTTGAGCATTTTTCTTTGGGATCAACAGTAAATCAGATCAGTGTGTTTTGCAATAGTTTTGTTGCTCCTGCCTCTGAATGTGAGGGTTACATGTGCTGCTTTCACTCCGAAACTAGGTAAAGGTTTTACTTCCCAGCAACTGTTTTTGTTTTGGGGGAGGAAGGGGGTTGGCTTTTATTCTTGCAAACCCGTGGAGAACATCTCTGAAGAAAAGGAAGGGGTTTTGTTGTTGAGGATTCACTTGAACTGGAAGGGCGCCCTGGGGACCCTGTGTGAAACCAGCATCACTCAGCGGGAAGTGCTAGAAGTCAAGTTTCCAGCCTCTCTTCCTGTGACAGACAGTTTCTCAGGTAGTGACTCTTCTGATCACTCTCTTCTCAAGCATCCGGTGAGCCTTCACTATCCTGTCCCCCCAAAAGCCCCTGCTCTAATGCAGAAGCCTCTGAGCAGCAGAACACGAAGAGGTGAGTAGGCACTCTGATCCTGCGGCCTGGTGGCCCAAGTTCCCATTTGGGCACTGTGGAACCTTGGGCGCGCTGTCTGGCTTCTCTGGCCCTCGCCTTTCCCATCTGAAGAATGGTACCCAGCTCACAGGGATGTTTCGAGGTGTGAAGGAGAAGCACTTAAAATCGTTTCTTACCAGTGGTGCACACCTGGGAAGCGCTAGGCACTGCTAGTGGTGATGTAGGGAGCGGAATAATAGTACGAAGGGTGCCATGATAGAGGTTTGTTCCTGGGTTCGGTGGGTGGAGGGGGCCATTCTCAAAGATGCTTTTGGAAGGAAGAGACGGCTCAGCCGAGCTGAGTTGTGAAGCATGAGTAGCTCTTGGCTGAACCAGGCTGGGGCCAAGGTGGAGCTGCATTCAGCGAACAGAAGAGCCTGACCAAAGTCCCTGAAGCGAGAAGGCCAGGTGGTACCCACCAGCTAGAGTAACAAAGGTGGGTCAGAGTAACCTTGAAATGAACAATGGAGGTTGACTTGTTTGTTTGTTTGTTTCTCCACAGTGGTGGAAGCAGTAGACAGTTTTTAAGATGAGCACAGATGACACTAGATTAGTTATCTGGAAAAATAGTGCCTGCAGTTGTGTGGCATTGGATTGAAAGTAGAGAAGGCCCATCCACATGTCCTGGCAGCTTCGTGTCTGCCTGTGACCCTAAAGGAAGATGACTGCGTAGCAGGGACAGACATTTTAATCTGTGGGGAAGCTTAGAGAGCACTCACAGAAGGCATGGAGAAACCCTGGATGGTTCCAGGCAGCCTTCCCTCTTAAAAATCATCTTCGCGTGTCTACTGCATGTGCCTGAGTGTGAGACAGTTATCCCCTGGGCCACCGAATGTTCCGGTCTCTCCTGTTACAGGGCACTCTCTCGGTTATCCTGTTTCCAATAACAAGGCGCTGGTTGGAAATCACATCTTGTGCTAAAGCAACCTCAGCCAATGCCAGTTTGGGATAGTTATACAATCAATTGATAGTTAGTGATGAATGGAAAAAGTTATGCCCGCCTGAATGGGTATTGATGGCTTGGGGTGAGATTTCTACTGGGCATCTCCGTGGATTCAACAAATGCTCCGTCATAGCTAATCTAGTAGATGCAGAGGTGATGTGCCCTGGAAAATGGAATTTGATGATTCAGAGTGGCTGAGGTGACCTCAGAGACACTGATGTTGAAGGTGTCATTAGAAATTGTTTCATGAATTAATACACGAATTGCTTTATGTAATATACTTTTTAAATACACATATGTAAATTAATAATTAAAGATTATCAGCAGACATTTGGCTATTTTATCTACAATCCTAAAGTTGTTTTTCAGTTAAACTTTTTAAAAATTTCCTCACTGGAAAAGTCAAATTGTCTTAGGTTTGTTTGAGCTTACCTTTTCACTGGACACTTTACAGAAATTAACTGCTGCTCCCTGCTGAAGCAAATTTTTTTTCCCCGTCTCAATTTTTAACTTCAAGGAAGTTTGAAGAATGTGTACTGGGAAGATTCCGAAAACACTGCAGAGAACTTCCACTCATAGTTCTGTGTTTAGCAGTCTGATAAGTATCCTTCTGGAAAGATATATTGCAATGTATCTGATTCTTCATAATCCTACAGTGTTTGTTAATAATCAAAGGTAGCTCTTTTGGTTTTCTTTTTACCAACAAAGTACTAGCATGTAGAGATTTGGTAATTTAGTAATCAGAAGCATTTTTGCACAACTTTGTGAGCTGACATTTGTAAGCGAAGGTGCCGATGCATTGTTTCACCAAGTAATACCATGCTCCAAAACTCTGTTGTTAAATACAGTAACCATTGGCTACATGCAGTTACTTTGATTTAATTTAAATGAAAAACGCAGTTCCGTGGTTGCAGTAGAACTTTGTGGCTGTTGGCTACATACGGAACAGTGTGGACCTTAAATAGTTTTGTCGTCACAGAGAGTCGCATTGGACGGGACTCCTCTATGAAAAACTGAACATCATTCCCCCTCCTCCTCTCTCTCTGCTCCCTCCCCCCCCCCAATATACACACACTTTAATGTCATTTAAGCATCTCTGAATCTTTATTTGCTGCATTTGAATTCAGTTTCAGGGAGAATGACAGACATAGAAAGACATATTCTCCCTTATTCTCTGCAAGTAAAACATCCTGTTTTCTTCCGTCTGCAGTGCTGTTTGCAAGTAGAGCAAACGGGAAAGTTTTCTTTATGACGTCCAAACACAGTAAACATAGACGTTTGTTTCGTAGATAGATTGTCCTGTATTCTTTTGTGTTGATGAGGTTTCATGTAGAAATAATTTTCTGTGCTGTGAAACAGTGTTGAAGCAGGAATCAAATATGTGTGGCTTTTTGGTTCATAAAAATCTAGAGAAATTATGAATTTAAAGTAAATTGTCAGCCCCCAACAGAGGCTAGACAACACTCACTTTATTTTCAAGGTGAATTTCACCGGTAAGACAAGCCCTGTCCCCTGGAACTTTCCCTCTGCCTGGGGAACTACGGAATGAGGACGGCAGGAGTGGCCGGCCTGGACTGTGGGCAGAGGGTAGATTGTAAACTTGGGACTCATGTGATCAGATCTGCCTTTTACTTCGGCTGCGTTCTGAACGGGGGTTTGAGGTAGTGCTAGAGGTGGGAAGATAGTGGCGGGTAGCCCCGCTGAGACGTGATTTGGGCTGTCAGGCACAGCAGTGGCTCCAGTGGAGAATTGTTGGTGGCCTCTGAGAAGGGAGAGGGGAGAGAGAAGAGAATCTCGAGGTGATGACTTTCTCTGCTTCAGTGGTAGATGAGGGCAGCACAGGACAACTATGACAAGGGAGCGATTTGAAGGCAGCATAAGTCTGCACCTTGAATTTCAGACGTTGGAAACGTCTTTCAGAGTTGAGCTCAGGAAGGGGATCTGACTGGAGGCCTCGGACATCTTGGGGAGGAGTGCAGTGATGAAGGGAATGTGAAGAATGAGAATCAGGGCCCTGGCTGGCGTAGCTCAGTGGATTGAGTGCGGGCCTACAAACCAGATGATTGCGGTTCGATTCCCAGTCAGGGCACATGCCTGGGTTGCTGGCCAGTTCCCGGCAGGGCACACACGAGAGGCAACCATACATTGATATTTCTCTCCCTCTCTCCTTCCCTTCCCCTCTAAAGATAAATAAATAAAATCTTTA
>PVKM010033763.1:0-15837 GCA_004027735.1 Carollia perspicillata
TTTTAATTGCATTTTACTTCCAATATTATTTTGTATTGGCTTCATTCTGCAGCAGAGTGGCTAGAAAATCATGTATATTACCAAGTGTCCCCCTGATATTGCCAATAAACAACTGGCACCACACATGGTTATCGCAATATTATTGATGATATTTCCTCTGCTGTACTTTACACACTGTGACGATTTTGTAACTACCAGTTTGTACTTCCTAATCCCTTCACTTCTTTCATCCAGTCCCCCAAACCCTTCTCCTCTGTTAATCACTGGGCTGCTCTCTGTGCCTATGATTAAGGTCCATTATTGTTCCACATATAAGTAAAATCATATGATATTTGCCTTTTTTCTGACTGGCATATTTCACCGAGCATAATACCTTCTAAGTCCATCCATACTGTTGCAAATGGTAAGATTTAACTATTTTTTAGTTTTATAGTCCATTGTACATAAGTCTTACTATTTTTAAGGTTTTATTTACTTATTTTTAGAGAGGAAGTGGGAGGGAGAAAAAGAGGGACAAAACCATCAATGTGCGGTCATCCCTTGTGTGCCCCCTACTGGGGACCTGGCCCACACCCAGGCATGTGCCCTAGACTGGGAATCGAACCAGTGACCCTTTGGTTTGCAGGCCTGCTGTCAATCCACTGAGCCACGCCAGCCAGGGCTGTTATCAATATTTTTATCCACTTGTCCACTGATGGGCAGTTGAGTTGCTTCCATACTTTGGCTATTGTAAACAATGCTACAGTGAACATAGGGGTGCATACATTCTTTCGAATTAATGTTTTGAGTTTTCTTTAGATCCATACCCAGAAGTGGCATCACTAGGTCATAAGGCAGTTCCTTTTTAATTTTTTGAGGAAACTCCGTACATTTTCCACGATGGCTGCACCAGTCTGCATTCCCTACAACAGTGCACAAGGGCTCCCTTTTCTCCACATTCTTACCCACACTCGTCATTTGTGAATTTATTGATGATAGCCATTCTGACAGGTGTGAGGCAATATCTCATTGCGATTTTCATTTGCATCACTCTGATGATTAGTGACGTTGAGCATTTTTTCATGTCTTCTGGCCATCTCTATGTCCTCTTTGGAGAAGTGTCTATTTAAGTTCTCTGCCTATTTTTTAATTGGGTTATTTTGGGATGTTGGTGTTGAGTAAAAAACTAAAACAGATACTAAGTGTTAACATAGCAATATTAGATATATTGATAGATCTTTGAAATAATAAATTAAATTCATACATTCCACAAATGTAAGCCATATCCTTAAAGTACTCCTCAAGACTGATTCAAGATTAGTGCTAGGTAGGTGAGTCTTGAGTGTATAGAGAGAAGATATTAACCTTTGTAACAATTACACAATCAATCAAACCATTAAGGTTTTTAAAAATCTAGGTTGTAAACATTGATGGGTAAAGTGGAGTTAAACACCAGAGCATACAGTAAGTAGCATGGGATTTCTAACCAATATTCATAGCAGCACAATTTACAACAGCCAAGTGCTGGAAGCAACCTAAGTGCCCATCAGTAAATGAATGGGTCAAAAAACTATGGTACATTTACATGATGGAATACGACACAGCAGAAAGAAAGAAGGAGCCCCTATCCTTTGACACAGCATGGATGGAACTGGAGAGCATTATGCTAAGCGAAGTAAGCCAGGAAGTGAAAGACAAATACCATATAATATCACCTATAAGTAGAACCTAATCAACAAAACAAACAAGAAAGCAAAATACAACCAGAGACACTGAAATGAAGAACAAACAGGCAGTAACCACAGATGGGGGCAGCAGGATAATGGGGGAAAATAGGGGAAGGATCATCAAGGGACATATATAAAGGACACAGGGACAAAGCCAAAGGAGGTAGGTTGGAGGGTGGGAGGCACAGATGGGTGGGGTAAGGAGGCGTGGTGGGGGGAAAATGGAGACAACTGTACTTGAACAACAATAAAAAATTATAATAAATTTTTAAAAGAAGGTGCTAGAGAATCCATTTTTTCTAAGGACAAAATGAAATTACATTTTCTCAGCTTGCAAACTATGCCAAGAAAATATACACCCACAAAACTAGTTTTATTTCATGACTCGATTTTACTTGTATTCCTTAATGGATTATTACATACATTTATATTTATAGCATGCCACTTACTAAAATAAAATTTAAAATGACTTCAAGAACATATCACATATAATAAAAAGGTATGTCCCAAAACTAAGATCAGGAAAAGATGGACGAATAAGTATTAGGACAGTGTGGGTGAAAAAAGTATAATATAGAGTTCTAGGCAGACTCAGGCACATTCGGTAGAAAATATCTTAAGCCTAGACATTCTAGCAACCATCTCAGACATTTTAAAATTCATACAATTCACCACACTTGTAAGATAAAAACTAAAATTATTTGCCTTGTAGCATTATATTCTTTTAAACTAACATGGAAAATATATCTCAAAAAATCTCCAAGCAGACATGAATAATGTAAGAACCATCCTGCTCAAAAGACATGAAAATAATGTGTTGAGGAAAACTAAACATGAAGTGTTTTCATTCTATAAAAGGCTGGTATTAACCATGATCAATGATCATATTCAAAGTGAGTTGGTATGGTCCCAATAAGTAGAACACATTCAATGCTGTTCTGACCTTCACTTTCTCCTAAGGATATGACATTTCTCCCTAGGTACAAAATAGGCTAAGAGTTGTATTTTCTTATGACACTTGTTTGAATGCCCAAAATGGGTTTACTCTGGTTGGAACCCCTTAACTTTACTGCCCGTTAAAATATAGATAACTGGAAATCTTCAATGCACAGTGAAAAATGTGATGCCAAGCCTATTTGTTGTTGATTTACTTTGTAGAATAATAAAGAGTATTTGGGACTAATTCAAGTTTGGGAGGGTCTGAAGCTTTTACACATACAAAATGTCATTTTCCTAAGTTAAAAGTTTATCTCATAAACACATTGCTAGGAATTATTAGAAGGAGGCAATGGAAATGAGGATGGACTTCAAAAATGTCATTAGCTACAGATGTGTCACCAAGCATATTAAAAGTCCTCCTGGCATTATCTTTGCAAACATTTCTGCTGCCTTCTCTGTGATAAAGTTGTAGGGATTCACAGGAAAAATGAATGGCTGAAAAAGTCATTTTTACATTGGTGTCAGAATTGCAGACATTGGGCAAATTACTAAAAGAAAATCTGAATACACTATGAACTTCAGTGAATAATAATGTGTCAATATTGCTTTCTTAATTGTAGCAAAACAACCACACTGAGGTTAGGTGTTACTAACAGAAGCAACTTTTCAGGGAGAGTGAAAATATATAAGAACACTGTACTGTCTGCTCAATTTTTTTCCGTAAATCAACAACTGTTCTAAAAATATAACCTATCAATAAAATTATTAAAGTAATTCTATTCAAAAATGAAAAGACACGTAATCCAATTTCAAATGTCAAGGTATTTGAATAGTTATTTCTCTAAAGATGTGCAAAAGGCTGGTATACACATGAAAAGGTACCCAACACTAGTTAAGGTGATAAAAATCAAAACCAGAATAATATACCAGTTCACACTGAACATTACAATGAGACAATGTAATAGTTACTTTTACGTGCCTCTTTAACTACGTTGGTGAGCCCCAGAAAGCAAGATAAACATTATTTCTGGGTGTGTCTGTGAGGATGTTTCTGGTTGAGGCTGAATCAATGAACTCAATAAAGTAGATGCCCTCCTCAGAGTGAGTGGGCATACTCTAATCCTATCAGGGCCTGAATGGACAAAAGGCTAAAGGAGTTGGAATTTCCTCCTGTTTTCCTGCCTCACTATTTGAGCAGGGACAGCTCATCTTCTGCCCTTGAGTGAGATCTGCACCATGAGCCATCCTGGTTTTCCGATTTGGGGAGCAGACCTGAATTATATCGATAGCTTTCCTGGGTCTCCAGTTTGCAAACAGCAGATCATGGGATTTTCAGTACTCATAACTGCAACAGCCAATTCCTCTTAGTAAATCTCCCTCTATATCCTTTAGGCTTTGTTTCTCTGGAGAACCTTAATTCAGGCAGTAGAAGTATTGACATGGATGAGGAGAAACTGGAAAATTGCAGGTAGAAAAGTAAACTGGTGCAGCCACTTTGGGAAGTTGTTTGGCAGTTTAAAAATAAAGTTTCCATGCATTCCAGTAATTCCTCTCCTAAACATCTCCCCAAGAGATAAGAAAACATATATATTCACACAAAAACATGTGTATTAATGTCCACAGGAACATCATTTCTAAAAGCTGAAAAACTTAAAACAACCCAAATGTCCACTAACTGACGAATTGTTAAACAAAATGTATATATCAATACATTGGAATGTGATTTGGCGACAGAAAGCGTGTAGTGTGGATACAGGCTACACTAAAGATGAACATTAGGCTAAGTTGGTGATTTTCAACCGATGTGTCATGAGAATTTTTAAAATATTCCATACCTGACTGTTTAGTCAGGGGCACTAACTTTTTTCCCTTTAGATTGTCAAATGAAAAGAATGACAACAGCCAACACAATAACCGTCGAGTGTGAGTACCCTGTCTTGAACCGTAGATGTATAGGCCACATAGCAGAGTTGCATCTTACTGGTCACATAGTATATAAGGTTGCATCTGATGGGTTAATTCTTGGTAACAGAATTTCTTATATATAAGTATAGAGACCTGATTTAAAAAAAAAACATTTTGGAGAAAAAAAGGTAGGTAATTACTATTATTATTTTGCAAATTAATCAAAATTATACCTTTTTTTTGTAAGATTGGCAAAAAATAAAATATATATTTTGGTGTGCTGCAGATTGTTAGCAATTAGTTTATGTCTACCGTGGGATGAAGTGAGCGGAATATCATAGTAAGTAAACAAAATTACTCACAAAAGGAGACATTCTATGATTGTACAAATGAAATATCCAAGATAAGAAAACATAGCAGGAAGGAAAGTAGATTAGGGATTGCACATAGCTGATGGGAGCTGAGGCTTTGTGTAGACAGTGGGCAGTAGGCGGAATGGAGACGTCAATTATTGTGGTGGTTACGTCATTTGTAAATATACAAAAAAGTCAGTGAGTTGTACACCTCAGCAGGTGAACTTTATGGTATGTATAAATCAATAATGATGTTGAAGACAATAATTGTAACTATTTCCTTTTGAATTGAAACCTGGCTGAGCTAATGAATACTATGAGATCAAAAAACACTAACACATTGTCACTTTGTCTATTTTCCAAGAATTCATGAGACAAAAGCCTTTGCAGAAATTGACTCCTCTAATGGTATGAGTTTCACAGAAGCCTCTCTTATGGTATCCTTTACCATGAGAGAGAGCAAGCGAGTGAGAGAGAGAGAAATAAACCCCCAACAGTAACTCTTAAGTACTATGCTCATGTAAATAATCGTCACACCCTATTATCCATCCTTTTTATTGCATTGTTGCAACTGATGAAACATTAAAAACTTGCTAAGATCCTTTGAGAACCCTCTGTTCGAAAATTGTTCCAGTCTTTTTTGTGCAACGTGACTGTTGGAGAACAGTTTACCTGTCTGGAGGAAGGGAATGCATCCCTGACCTGATGTCCTTAACTGCTAAATCTGTCTGCTTGAAGATCAGTATTACAACATCCACTGCCTCCCAGCACAAAACATGTAGTTACAAGAACACTCAGTCCACTCCCCATACCAAAATGGGATAGATTCAGAAGTATATAGTAAAAGCTGCACATTTTAAGAAAAAAATATAAAATTATACAAATGACTATATAGTTACAATGAGAGAACAAATCACAACACATTAAAATTTTGAAAGGCTCACAAATTCAAGAGCTAAAAAAAAGCATATTTTTATTAACTGCCTGACATGCCTCTCTATATTACTTTTTCTGTAATATTTTTGGCTTCATACTGTGATCATTCTCTAACATTAAAACGTTTTATAATTTTTTCTTTAAACGAGTGAGAAAAATATTTTAGCATTACCTTTAATATAAGGGATCTGTTTTTATTTTTTCTTTTATTGGTTGTTTAGAAAAGCAACTTCAGATTTCATGAATGAAGTTTATATATTGCCATATAACTTCAGAGTTGTCAAATTTGGGGAAATCCCTATCAAATAATTTCAATACATGAGCTGTAAAATTTCAAGATGCTTCACAGTTTTTCTTCAGTGACTAAAGTATTCATTCATTAAGGTCATTATCTTTAATATTTTATAGACATAACATTTTGTTAATTTTATGTTACCTCCATTGATATTGGTCTTTATGTAACATGAACAATATATTGAAAAGTTTGGCATATGTTTTTATGCTTAATTCTTTATATAAATGGATTCACAAAACCTAGGCCTTAATTTTCTGAGAATAATGTCTTCTAAATAAATTACCACATTTAATATGACATACATTTTTGTTACAATTTAATTCTTGATGTCAAAATATTTTCTATGGATTACATCACTTCTATTTGTCATTATTGCTTCACATTTCACTTATTTTAATCAAATTTTCTCAACTCAATAAATAAATATTCACCCAACAAAACAAATATGTCCCATAAGTGCCCCAATCAGGCATCTGTTATTTCTCATATGTTTTATTAAAATATTCCAAAATGTCTTTTAGAATTGCATTTGAATGATATATTTGAGCCATACCTACATTTTGAATAAACTTTTGTATTTTGTGTTTGGGTTTACTTTTCTGATTTTTAACATAAGTTTTAGAATGATTAAAATGGTTGTACTTCTGTCTTACAAAATTGGAACAGCTGTGGAGTGGGCTGATACTCTCACTACACATAGAAATATCCAACTGGCACTTAAATGAACTTGAAATAAGACATACATAAAAAATTGCAAGGTGGCAAATGCCAACAAAATTAGGTATTGGGAAAGCAGTTTTTCTCTGATTAGATTAAAAGAATGCGTGATATAGCACACTTATACAAATCCCTGGTTTCACAGCTCTGTATGAGTCAACAGTTCAGGTTGAAGAAATGTTTCTGAAAGATGTTAGGAAGGCTAGCAATAACTTAAAAATAGTTGGAAGTTACTCTGAATGTAAAGGTATTAGGCTAAGGTACAAGTAACTGTGTCCCAAATCATCTTTCCATAGCTAGATTCCCAAAATAACTGTAACCATCCAAACTTACCCACTAGATGGGAAGTGTGCAGACTGGAAGCCAAAGTTTAAAGAGGCAGCATTCTTAAACAATCATGGTTACAATTTTTACTTTCGTATATATTACATAAATGTGCATATGTGAATCCATTGTTATGATCACTTAGCTTCGGAGTAAATGAGCTTCAGGGAATGGTCAAGAATAACAAGAAGAGAAAATTGGAGAAATCTTATGAGACTGAAATGAATGTGGTCAAATTTGAATTTACTTAAATAGTATTTTGATCAGGGATTAATATCATCAGAATAACCCTTGAGTAGTCTCTAAGATTCTTTGAATCCTGAAAAACATTACTGTGATATTTAATCTAAAAGAATTCCACGTTAGCTGAAATTCCAAAAGGAGATTGCATGTGACAATCTCCTTCATCATCTGACTTCAGCAGCCAAAAGTATGTCATTAGAATTCTCCTGTTGCTCTGTATTAGTTTTCTAAAGCTGCATTAAGAACTACTGGAAGGACTTAGCTACCCGAAACAATACACATTCATTGCCTCACAGTGTAAAGGGCGGAACAAAAGAAGGTTTACAGCTGTGAGTATGTAAAACACCATTTATTTTTGTATTATTATTTATTATTGATTGTGTCCTTTTCCATATGACCAACTGTAAACCTACTTTTGTCCCACCCTGCATGTGGGTAAGAAACCCAGGTACAGTTTAGTGTTCCCCACACCCAGGGTCACACAGTTTACTTGTCTGCTGAGCTGCATTTTTATCAAAGGTTCAACTGGAAATTAATCTGTCTCCAGGTTCACTCAGGCTGTTAACAAAATTCCCTGTGCTGCAGGACTGTGGTATTCAGCATCTAAGGGGTGACTGCAGTTACTTGCCACGTGACCATCTGCATGGGCAGATATTAGCATGGAGGGTTACTTCTTAAAGGCAGCAAAAGACTCCCAGTGTCTCTATTCTGCTGACACAGGGTCTTGTACAGTGTAAGACAAAATCACCTTTGCCATATTATTGTTAAAAGCAAGTCACAGATCCCACCCACACTCAAGAGGAGTGTGTACCACCAGGGGGCAGAAATGCCACAGGACATCTTAAAAACCTCACTACTGCAATATGGAGATTATCGATGCATAGTAACACTTTGATTTTTTATTAACAAATAACAACCACTATGCAGCTAGTCAGTGGTGTCAGATGAAATCTGATTAAGTTCGAGGATAAAAAGTAACTTTGTGGAACATTTGACATGTGAAGCACAATTTTTATGAGGAGAGTGCTTGAGTATATTACCTCATATTTTCTTATTTTAATTTTCACTTTAACAGAAGAGATATTTGTGCTTTTTATTCCTCTTTTGTAGGACATTAATAAGAATGCTGTATAATTCTTGAACAATTTGACCAAGGTAAATTGATATTTGAAAAAGATGCTCTTCTACAGAGAAAGAAAACCTGTGGATATTATTAAGTGCAAGAATCTGTAAGTATTAGACTTCCATTTTCCTCAAGAAATAAAAACCTAATCAGAGTCTAGCATTTATATAAGACATGTGAATGTTGTTGTGGAAACAAAGCAGATGGAACAACTAATTCTGCTCCTATGTCTTGGCAGTTTTCAAAGCGAGGTGAAATTTAGACTGAACCGTTTGAATTGGATAAATAGGGAAAAGGGCCTGGGAATTGCTACACAAGAGGGAATCGGCATGTGCAAAGATTGGTCTGGATTAAAAGAAAATGCCTCCCTTGAGGTGTTTTGAAGACTTAATCATGGTTGGTGGAATCACAAGAGGAGAGTACAAGATTTCATTGTAAAGCTAGATTGGGGGAACTCAAGAAAAACCATCTATTTCCTGCTACAGAGTAGCACTTTTTTATTTTAGGGAACAGGATTTGTTCTAAGTTGTGCCTGGATAACGTCTAAATATTTAAAAAGATAATTAATTAGCATGAGGATATCTTAAAGAGGATGAATTTGCAGATTGGAAGAAACTAACATATGGTATTTTATAATTTTGTGTAGAGAACATTGATTAAGTAATAGAATGACAACAAAAAAAGTTGTCATTGCTGGATATAGCTAAGGATTTCCTGAAAGATGTTAGGAACATGGCGGGTCATGCAAAGAGCTGAAAAACAGACTCTGAAATTATAAAGATAGAAAGAAAAAGTGAAAAAAAGTTTCCTCTGTGTAAGGGATACGGAATCTAATCAATATATAGTTAGTCTTAGTCATATCTAATAAACAAGTATTGGAATTTCCATTTACTAACATTAACAAATTTCAGGTAAGTTCCCATGAATTTTTCTGTTGCATCTACATTGATGGCCAGAGATAGTACACATCAAGAATTCAGTACATAAATAATGAACAATTCAATAAAATTCACTGACAGTTGGGATAAAGAAGAACAATAACTATAATTCATATTTGTCTGAAAGATAATAACTTTTTTTAAAGATTTTATTTATTCATTTTAGACAGGTGGGAAGAGAAGGAGAGAAATATCAACGTGCAGTTGCCTCTCCGCGCTCCATACTGGGGACCTGGTCTGCAACCCAGGCATGTGCCCTGACTGGGAATCGAACTGGCAACCCTTTGGTTCACAGCCCGCGCTCAATCCACTGAGCTACGGCCAGCCAGGGCTGAAAGATAATAACTTGAGGTGTGCAGAATAAAATGGAAATATTGAGGATAATCCTTATGGTTCTAGCTTGAGCAAATCAAAGATGGTGATGTCATTAACAGAAGTAGGACATAAAAGAGAACAAGCGAAAATGTAGTGGCACCTACTGCTGATATTTTGTAAAATATACGAGAAATTTCTGAATCAAAAGAGGAGAAAGTCTTGGTTGAAAATTGGTGGGAGGATGAGATTCAGTATTATAGTTTAAAAGAAATCTGTTAGAATTATACACTATCTTTCTTATTTATTTAACCTTCAAAAATTGCCTTTGCCACTGTGAAAGCATTTTTAATTCATAAAAAAGTCTATATTTTTATAACCTTGTTGGTTTAAATGAGGAAAAAGTGGAGATGATTACATCAAAATGAATGACAATATTGAACCTGTGAAAACTCAGTTTAGATCTTGAAGTGAATAGACACAGATGTGTTGGGCTGTCAATATTCCTGGAAATATTTGTGTGCATACTTATGCACAAAACAACTAAATGTTACATACACAGTACCAATGTGTTTCTTATTATGATTTAATGCAGAGAAATTTACTAACTTGTGAACTAACCAATTGAGCCTACTGCAGTTACAGAAATACTGGCATAAGATGCAAGATTCCTGGGTCAGAGACAAAGGACTTTGTTATTACATTAGAGCAAAAAACATACACTTCATATTCACATGGTTCTCCACGTACCACAAATCCCATGGATGCAAGGCAAGTGGGCCTAAGATAGATATTGTGATGGATTTGCATCACAGCTGAATAACCCTAAATGCAGTCAGTATTAAACTTTTATAATAAGATGCCAGCAAATCTGACCAAATTTTGCCCAGAGGGTAGATATTATCTTTATTTAACTTTAACACACCTGTCTTCTGCTCTGGAGAGAGACACTCTCTCTGTCTTATTTGTGTCCAAATATCCATAAAAATGTGCTCAATCAAAGGCTAGCAGTGCCTTGGTCAACTGATGTGTAGAAATTCAAGAGGGCTTTGGAGAACCGTGTCCCCAAATAGATTATAGTTCTCTTATTTTTCAGTTTAAAACATACATGTTCATACATATAAATACATAATATATTCATTTAATTTTCTAAAACATCTGAGAATTTGATAAGCAGCAATAACAGTGTAACTTATGCATTTAAAAACAACTGGAGACTATTGCTGGGCTTTTCACATTAAATTACTATGTTTAGTTTCATTACCATAAAAGTGTACTTTTGGAAAATCTACCTCTATCTGAGGTCACTAATATATTTTTTAAATTGTTTCCCTTATCAGTAGAACAGCTTTAAAATTCTATGGAATTTTCATTGCACATTGTGATTTCATGAGGTACAAGTATGTTGATTCTGAATATTTGAATTAAAATCTTCTGATAAAAATATAGAATCTTCTCATGGAAATAAGATAAATAATAATGTAATAGATCACAATTTGTGGACATCTAAACCTAATTAGTTATATAGACCAACAGAACTGTTGATTAGTGAATAAATATATAATTTTGTATACTTTGTTTTAATCTATCTGTGTAATATGTGATTGAATGAAAAGAAAATTAATTGAGAGCCTGAAGATAGCTTATGACCCCATGTCTCTTAAAGTTGGTGTGACCATACACAATTTGTTGTCAAAACTAAATGATTTTGAGTAACCAGCGGGGAGAGGGGAGGGAATTTCAGGGGAAAAGGGGAAGGGGTCACAGGAACAAATATAAAGGATACATGGACAAAAACTAAGGGGGGGGTTGAAATGGGAGGGAGGAGGGGAGCACTAGGGGGGTGGACTGGGATGGGAGTAAAAGACAGAAAACTGTACTTGAACAACAACTAAAATAAAAAATTAAAAAAGTTCCATCTACACTAAAAAAAATGAAATGATTTTGAGAACATAAAAGGGTGCCATTAATTATTACACCATGACAACACATATGAACCTGAATTCTACTAAAGAGACAGTTAGTATAGCCAATTTACTTGTAATCCAAAAATTATACCACCATCAATAAGATTTGTTTTTTACTTTAAAGGATCTTACACAGACGTTTTCTGCCAGCGGGTATTTTGTTCTTACTAGAAAAACTGGAAATAACAAACATTTTAAAGGAGATGTAACATCTACAATATATATTAGAAGATCAGGCAGGTTAGATTGAATATATTCCTTTTTTCTCCCTATCAAAGTTTAAATCTGTTTTAAAACTCATAGAACGAATCATAAATTTCTATAAGTATTTTGCATTTTTCTGCACCAAGCACTGTGTTGTGAACTTCCTGTCAACTATTTTATTTAATTCTCATTCCATTTATATTATGCTCACTGTTTTATAGGTGAAGAAGCTAAGGAAAGTGACATGTGCCAAGTCCTGTGTCCATACAGAGTGATGCCAGACTGAAACTGAGTCACTTGGATTCTATTATCTATATTTTTCACAGCTATCCTGTTGGTGATGTATACATGATTTTCATAGCAGAGGGCAACATTGCTACCCAGCCATGTATTTAATTTGAGATGAATAATCACCAGGGAGAAGCACTAATAATTTTAGTGTGCTATTGCTAGATGATGTACAAACAGTAAACTCTTCAAGTTTGCTCATTTTACACAAAAGAGATAGTGATCAAGATGACCTTAACCTTGGATATTGATCAGCCAAACTGAGTTGGAATGAAAAAATTGTTGGATTCCTTTACTTTAAACTACACCCAGAGTCCCCAGATTTTGAAATATGAATCTCATTACTTAGGTTTACCAGCTGAACATATTTTCATAGTAAATGTAGAAAATTTAGCCAGTGATGAATGGATAAATTCTACCCTTTGGAAAGATAAAAGTAAAATCCTCTTGAAATCACCCATTCATCAGCTTTACACACCCCCTCTGTTATGCTGATTTATACCTCTACCTGCTGGAAAAGACTGTAAAATGAAGATGTGAAATTACAAAACTGAGTCAGCTAAAGAAACACTTTATGTATATATCTCCCTGCTCATTAGGAAAATGTCTAGAAAAGTAGGCATCCATTCAGCTTTCTAACACTTGAGAAGAAATGGCAGCAGTGACTAGTCCAGATGGGCCATGATAAGAACACTGACATAGTTATCAATGAAAAAGAATCATAAGGACATCCTTCCAGGGGTATGAGGGGTAAGTGGAAAACTCTTCTTCTTTATGGTCTCAAACTAAGGTCTGTTCAAATTAAACCTTTTCAGAACATGTGCTACTCCATTGGGTCAAATTAGGGTCGGATCAACTAATTTGAATGTGCAGAATGCTCGGTTTCATCAGGCTCAGATGGTGATAAAGGCAAGGATAGAAACTGCCTTTTGCAAAAAGTATATGGCCTGCTCAGCTACAAAGCTGACATCTACGTAAAAGCCAAGATTGATTCCTCAACTTAAAGTATTATGATTCTGATAAAAAGAGACATAAAAGAGACTTGAAATCACTAAGTCTAACCAGTGAGCAAGTAAACCCATGGGGACCCATCTCACTTCCTCAGAGACGTCCTGTGAGTACAAACACATCTGTACCAGAATAGGATGGAAACAAGCATGGCTGTGGCACAGCTGGTACGCAGTCTCATCAAGGACACTGCTACTATTATCCCTTGAACTAGTCACACAACCTTAGCACTTTTTTAGTTCCATGACCCAACATGAGCTGGTCCACTTTCTTTTCCCCATGACCTGTATAAATGTGCATGAGGTCTGTCTGGAAAGACTACAGCCATTGTTAATATAATAAGAACACTTTGTATGACATTGATTCAACCTTGAAGCTAAGGAGAGTGGACTGGAATGTGTATGAGAGAACAGAGACACCTTTATTGTACTAGTCACTGAGGGCAGTAGATGCCATTGAGTGAGCATGTGTACTGTGTGACCATCACATTCAAAATTACTGAGCAAGTAGAGCAATGAATCTGCATCAAATTGTGTGTTAAGCTTGAACATCCCCTCATGCAAATTATTTGGATGATTCAGAAGGCTGCAGCTATGGGCAACTGGAGATTGGCAGCTTCATCATGACACTGTGCCTGCTCATGCATCACATCTCCTGCAGAGTATTTTGGTGAAAACATCAAATCACCCAGGTGACGCAGCTACCCTGCAGCCCAGATTTGGTGCCCTGCAACTTCTGGCTTTTCCCAAAACCAAAATCACCTTCGAAAGGGAAGAGATTTCTGATCATCCATGAGATTCATGAAAATACAATAGTGTAGCTGATGATGACTGGGAGAACTGTGTGAGGTCCCAAGGTGCCTGTTTTGAAGAGGACTGAAGCATCATTGCCCTATGTATAATGTTTCTTATATTTTGTACCTTCTTCAGTAAATATCCCTATTTTCCATATTACATTGCTGGATACCTTCTGGACAGCCCCCATATATCAGATATTAATTGATTTAATGATGTCTCTTATTTTCATAAAATGTTTAACCTGAAGCAGGAATGGAGCTTGCCCAGAAGCTTGCATCACAAAAGGTGATGATAACAGAGTCTCCAAAGGAAAGGTGATCATAGTAACTTTGATGGATCAGTAACTCAGTAATTGTAATTTTGCATATTACATTCTGTAATATTATTCACCATAGAATTAAGGGAATAGTTGTGGATGATTTCCCTTGAGAGAAAATGTTTAATCTGGGTTTGAAGGTGTTATTTATATAGATTTGAGGTAACTATATTTTATCGATAGGCTCTAGTCTATGCAAGATATGAGTGCATGATACCAGAATGTAAGCTTTGGAACATTGCATGGTTCTTCTATTTACATCCCAAGCAAAGAAAATTGTGTGACATGATGCAGATGTTTGATGAATATTTGGTGAGTGAACAATACAATGTTGTGAATTTGAGCAATTGCAATTAGTTTGAGGCTGCTGACGAAGGGATATCCTAGGTAAGCCTGGCAGTGCTGCATTTAGGCAGCAGTGCAATGGCAGGAGGTCGGAGGTGCTGGCATGTAGAAAGGCCCAGGTGAATGTGCAGGACTATATTGTGTTGGTGGCTGCCTCTCCTCTCCTGAATTGGCAAATAAAATTGACTACGTGAGTAGAGATGAAAAGTTAAAAACAAAGGAAATGAAACAGTAAGATCCTTTGCTCTATGATTCCTCAAATCTAGGAACTTTTCTGGGTCCTTAATCCCCAGAGAAGTTGTTTGAGTTCAGAGGAATCCATTCAGAAACCATTCTCCTTCCATAATTTCAACTCTGCTATTTTGTCTGCTGTATCTTTACAGGAGAAAATTAAGTTGTGGGGCTTTTTATTATTTCAATACCTATTTTTCTCCTAATGTAAAAATGTGCCATAGTAAGTTATATGAACATTATTCTTAAACTGGTGGAGAGTAATACAATGATTTTAGGCAGAGGGTTGGTGTGTTCAACTTTATAGTCAAGGGCAGTGAACCTAACTACAGAGCAAAGCCAAAATTGAATGGAATCTACACAGAAGAAACAGAGAGTATTCACACATTCATTAGTTCATTCTTGAGCAAAGCTGTATCAACAACCACTGGTTGTATGTGATAATGTCTTCTAGGCACAGGGCTACAGGTGAGAAGAAGGCAAACTCAATTGTCTGTGATATTAATAGTCTAGAAAGGAGATAAAGACTGAACCAGAGAGATTAAGTTTGATGGGTGCTGAAAAACAAACATAAAGAATAAAATGACATTATTACAGAGCAATCCAAAGACCCATTTGAAGATGTAAAATATTGGGTTAACCAAGTCTTTTGATCCAGTGATCCTGTTACTGGAATTATACCCTAGAAACACTGGAACACAATTCAAAAGCACCTAAGCACCCCAGTGTTCATAGCAGCATTATATACAATAGCCAAGTGCTGGAAGCAGCCTAGGTGCCCATCGGTAAATGAGTGGACCAATAAACTATGGCATATTTACATAATGGAATACTATGCAGCAGAAAGAAAGGAGGAGCTCCTACCCTTTGTGACAACATGTATGGAACTG
>PVKM010033764.1:0-15833 GCA_004027735.1 Carollia perspicillata
AAGGAGTCTTAAAACCTGGGAGTGAATGATGCGGTTTGAATTTTAGAAAAATTCCTCTTGGCTTCATCTTAAGCGACTCCCTCCCTCCAAAATAGAGTCATTGTAATAATCTGGGCAACAGAACTTTTTACTAGGATCTCTAATGACACTTCATAGCGCATAGTGTGTTAGGTTTTGCAAAACATTTCCTCCTGCCTTAACGTCTTTTGCAGTAGCCCTGAGGGGTGACTGAGTAAGTACTAATCAAGAAAATAGGTCCAGAGAACTGACTTGCCCAAGGTCACATGTAGCAACTGGCTGTACCAGCTCTCCTAATTCTACATCTGTTGCCACTTGGACGTCATATTAAAGCATTTCAATACATTGCTCGGTTACTCAGCACAGTTGTAGGTGATCTGCCACCTGGATATCTTTTGTTTGTTCCCACTGATCAGACTGTCAGCTCCTTGAGGACTTCCAGTATTAAATCTGGTGGCATAAAGAGAGATTCACGGTCGGCACCATCAAGAATTTTGTCGACTGTTTCTCGTGCAAAGCCAGGCCTTGGGAGAAGGAGTGTTTATGGAAACAAGGCCTGTCGTTTCTGTGACTGTATAGCATCACGAGCACCTGTCAGGCAGTTTATATGGTTAAGACACTGCTGCAGGTGCTCAGAGGAATACAAAATGTGAAACAATTAAATATAAATTAAAAAAAAAAACCTTTGTCATGAATTAAGCCTATTCTATCTTATTCAGAACCCACACACCACATTTCTTGGCTTTTGCAACAAAATTTCTTTTTAATGAATGTTCTCGTTGAAATCAAAGGGCTTCCTGCGCAAACCGATTAGGACTGTGAGGCTTACACATTTGCTTTGCATTAGTTTACGCAGTGATTAGTTATAACGTGGCCCCTTTCCAAGTGGGTATTTTAGACACAAGGACACACACAGAAATCATTCAATGTGTATATTTTATTACAAAGGAAGGAAAGTTTTAGCTTGACTAGATGCCCAGTAATGTTATTTCACAAATAAAAATTGTCTTGCAAATCATATTTAAAATTAATAGCGAGCTATAAGTTTTTGTGGAAACCTTACTGAGTTAGCAGTGAAATTAATGATGTAATCTTTTTTCTTACACAATGGCTTATATTGCTGTTTGTGCTGGCAGTATTTCTTAGGCTGTCTAGGAGTTAGAGAAAAGTCAAGTTCTGAATTATTTTCAGCCCTTGGAGTCCACATCAATGTAAAAGCATTTGTTGAATTGACTCAGCTCTGATCTTCTTTCACCAGCTTTGGATGAGAAAAGCTTCTGGGCCCCAGAAGAAACTCTAGGAATCATTCAAACCCCAGGGCCGAACTGGGGGAAAACGGAGCAGGAAACGGATCCCCATGGGTTCAAGTTCACTCTTTAACTTATAAGTTACCAATTAGTTGTTCATTAATAGGGCAAGTCTCTGAGCCTCTGGTTCCGTATCTAAAAAGTGAGCCTTACACTAATGATTTTTAAGAACGCTAAGACATACATTTTTGTTTATTTTACACTTTAATGTATCTGAAAACAAGATGTGTTTTACAGTGCATTCTCTGTTATATTTTAATTTGTGGAGTTTTTTCCCCCTAATATTATGGTTCATAAAATAATGGTGCATCTAACAGGTAGCAATTTCTTAGATTTGAGGAAATATGGAAGTGTTTGCCTTATCAACCTCCTGGGTTGTTGTCTGAATCAAATCAGATAACATGCTTGCTAGAACATTGTATCCGCATTAACAGACTAGCAAACAAAAGCACCTTTGGAAGTCCATTGACAGTCTTTCTCCCTTGGTATTTGTTTTAATGAAACTTTATTTCTGCATGTCTTAAAAATACATTGGGAAGAGATGGAAAATGGAAATTGCAAATTTAGATGAATTAAGATATCAAATGCCTTTCTTGAGTATTTGAAGTAGAAAAAGAATTCCAGTGGAATCTTATCATTAACTTCCTGAAATTTTTTTTTTCTTTTCAAACAATACCTCAGTCATATTGATCTTATTTCCTCTTACTCCCCCCGCCCTCCCCCAAAGGAACTCCAAGAACGACGGCCAGCTTGGGGTGGGAGTGGGTAGAAGGTGAGAAGATCATTGATTTCATTTGGACCGATTTAATTTGAGATGAGTTTGAGGCATCCAAGTGAAGATGTTGAGTAGGCAGTTGCACTGTGAGTCAGAGATAAAAATGTGGCGTTTGGGGGGCAGAGGTGGTGAGTGAAGGCTCTTCTTGGATAAGATCACCGAGGAAACAAATAGAGAAAGGGTTGGAACTGGAGGCTGACAAGCCCCTTCAGCCAGAAAACCTGCTTCATTTGGCCTGTGTGGTGTTTTTAAAATATTTGAACAAGTTGCTGTAGCATGTTTATAGTTTTTTGGCTGCCCAGAATGTATTTTCTCCTTTTGATAGCAGCACCCTAATTTCCTTTTAAGAAATCTCCTGTGCTCCAATCTCAGGCCTGGAGCTTTAGATTAAGTGCCACCCCTGACTCCAAAGGAAGTGTGTGGCCCGAGGCTGGCCAATCATCCCCTGAGCAGCCTAGCAACAATGGTTGGTTCGAGAACTGTCTGGTAAGCCAAGGTGGCTCAGATCAGAGGGAGTTCTGAGACTGTGAGGGAGCTCCGGGAAGAGAATCTTTCTGGTTTTCTTCCTAAACTGGCAGGGTGTGGTCTGGAGGTCTAGCCGCTGCCTCACTGCCGTCGGGTGGAGCCTGTCCGAGAACAGGGACAGCAAAGGAGAAGTGGAATCCAGACAGAGACACGGGCCCCGATCACATTGATGACACCCAGTGGCAGCTGTACTCCTGGGCTTTTCGGTTAAATGAGCCAATACATTCTCCTTTTGGTGTGCCAAGATTTCTTTTATTTGCACCAGAAAGAACTCTTAATTGATATGGTTGCCAAGATTTAAAAATTGTGAGTTTTCATGTATGACTGAGGACTTCTGGCTTGAGCTAAGTAGCTGTTGACTTATTAGGAGTACCTGCTCTCTGTTTAATTCTGGTCTGTACCTCTCTCCCTGTTGTCCTCTTACTTGATGCCTAGGGTCTGATGTGTGTTACTCCGCTCTTCTGCTGTGGGTTGACAGGGAAGTGGGAGTCAGCTTTGTTTCCCTTAATTGGATGCTTCCCTTGCCCCTGTAGGTAGTTGGGCTCTTGCCTGCCGATGTGCAGTGAAAGAAAAAGGAGGTCTAGTTGAAAGTGTGAGGAGCCCCAACCCTAACGAACAGATAGAGGAGGAGCAGCCCGCAAAGAGAAGGGAGGCACAGCAGTAGGAGGGGGAGCAGTGGTTGTAGAGGCCAAAGGAAGGAGGATTTCAGGGAGAAAATTGATCAGCATTGCCCTGAAGATAAAGAATGAAGAAAGGACTCTCTTTCGAATTTGGCAGTAAAGAGATCATTGTTGACCTGGACCAGGGCTGTTTCAGGGGGTGATGGAGCAGCCTGATAGGAATGGTTTGAGAAGTGAATGGGAGAGGAAAAACTGAAGACATGCAAGGAGGCCAATTCCTAGTTTTCCCTGTGAAGGAAGCAAAGAAAGCAGGCACGAACTAGAGACACAGGAGGTCGAGGTGCAGGGCTTTAGAGGTCGGACTTGAGGATGTTGAAGTGTCGATGGGAAGGATCTGTTTGAAAGGGAAAGTTGATTGAATAAACAGGGGAGAAAAGGGGTAGTTGATTGCTTATGTGATTATGAGAAGGCAGGACAGAGAGGATCTAAAGCCCCAGTGGAGTGGTTGTCTTTGGATGAGAGGAGGGAGCAGGAGGCAACAGGAGGGAAGAAACTGAAAGTCTGTAGGGGTGTAAGTCTGATAACAGGTCATTGCTGTGTGATGGGTTCCATTTCTCTTTGAGGTGGCAGGGTCACCTGAGGATGGGGTTGGTGCTGGTGGTGTGGGTGTCAGAAGGGGTGGAAGCTTGAAAGTGAAATAACAGTGGAGCAGAGACAGAGGAGGAGTCTTCGAGAGAAATGGGATGGGACTGCCCAGCATTTTGCAGTGCTCCTTTGCAGCTGATGCTCGTGAAAGCAGAATGACACCATCTGCCTGCATGTGACCTCCTCCAGCGCCCAGGTGCTCAGCCTGGAGCTACATAGGCGTGGTCTAAGGCTAGGGTTCGGCAGGAGGACCAAAGGGTGAGCAAGTTAAATTTGGCCTTTGGCAAGGGTGTTATGAAAAGTAGGTTTTGGAAATGATGGCTTTTAGAAAGGAGATTGAGCAGGAAGGGATGCGAAATGGAACTTCTGATGAGGCCCTAGTGGTTGACCCCAATGAAGGGGATTTTGATGAGGAAGCTGAAGCCGAGGACGTTGTTGTCAGAGGGCGGGATGTCTGGCTGGGCGGTGGCCGGCTCAGGTGGCGTGGAGGAAAGGTGGTTGGATGTGAGACAGTCGGGGAACAGAGCCCAGGGCGCCCATGCGATTGGGTATTCAGGTCACCCGTGCTGATTGCAGGATTGGGGAGGACAAGATCTTGATCAGGGTTCAAGTGAGGTAAATTGGCTTTTTTTCCCTTTTTATTAAAAACAGGTTATCCATTTCCCTAAACCTCCTTACCTTGAGTTTTGATGGAAATTCAGCTGGGAGACTATATTTAAATGGTTTGGGGCCCACTTCTCTGTTTTTGCAGTATATCCTGGGAGTGATATTTTATCAAGGAAAATGTGTGTCTAATCACTTTGTGTTACTACAGAAAATGTGAATCACTTAAACCACTTGAGTTCTTAGAATCTCCGGTTGCTGGAATGATTGGTGCCCTTTTTGCCTTTCGTGGCTCCATTGCCTCTGAAGGTGACTGATGGTGTCACCAAAGCCTCCAGGAGGGGCCGGCTTCCACTGAGTCCTCTGTGACAGCTTTGAAGGGAGGGTAAGTAGGAAGCCCGGGTAGCGGCATCTGTTGTCATTTGTAATACGTGCCCTGCTTTGGCAGTAACTGAGGGAGAGCAAGCCCACCAGTCTGTAGCTTATAAGCCGTAACCTAAGTGCTCAAAAAATACTTCCGTGAGTGGTAAGGCATTGGAGCCAGCATTACTTATACTTGTGAAGAAAAAGAGGTTGGAAAGGCTCACCAAGAAAAAAAAAAACACTTGGGTTTTATAACAAAATGCCAAATCTGATAATTTCAAAACATCCGAAGGTTGTGATAAAAAAAATTTAAGCATGCCAGCTTTCAGATATAGCAGCTTTTCGTTACTGATTCTGAGAAGATTAGATAAATGACAACGCAGAGGACAAGAGTGTCCGTGTTTGCAGGCTGAGGACGATGATGACAGATAGTGGGAGGAGGCCCCCAGCACTCGAGAGACCTGCTCCGGGATGAAATGTTTCGTAGCCGAGAGCGGTTCTGCTGCCCGCCAGCCACTCGCTCTGCTCTCCGGAGCTCTGCCTCCTCCCTCTTCCCCAAGGAGCCTGTTTATCCAGCCTTCCTTTTGCCTTTAATTTGCCCTGTCCTAATGCCTCTCTCCCCTTTCTCCACATCTCATCCCTTTTCCCCTTCCCACACCACGTCCAAGTCCAACACGATGCTACGTCTTTCCTCTCTGACTCCTGGTACTTATTGTTTGTATAATTTGGTAAATTCGCTCTTTCCTGGATCGATAGATTATTCAGGTAGTGAGAAAACTTTGCTTTTTTTTTTCTCCAAAAAGTATTCCCAAGGAAGAATCACTTTACCCAACTCAAGGCTTGTAGGCTGCAAGCTCCTTTAGAGTCCCAGGGGTGTCCAACCTTTGGCATCACACTGGAAGAAGAGGAGTTGTCTTGGGCCACACGTTAAATACATTGCAACACACAGTTCCCCCCCAAAATTTCATAATGTTTTAAGTGAATTTACGATTTTGCGTGGGCTGCATTCACAGCCATCCTGGGCTGCATGCACCCCGTGGATCTCAGGTTGGACACCCCTACAGGTTAGACCCTGGGGTATTCTAGAGGCCAAGACTTGGGTTCTCCTACCTGGGGCTTGTGGCTTTAAGGATTGCTTCACTTTTCTCTAATAAACAGCGCAAAGAGTTACTGACTAGCATTGTCTGACCTTGACATCTGCTGTTTCATACTCTTTTACCCAAGCAACAGTTTTGACTCTGCCTTGATTATTTTTTTTATCTTGCTCTCAAAGTAAGTAAGCACCTGCTTTGTTCTTGGCATTTTTCGAAAGCCTTAGTTTATTCTAGATATGAGTCTGCTTGCGGCTTACAAATTTATCCTGTCCCTTTGTGTGCATCTTTACTAGGCATCGTAAGGCTTGTGAAGTGGGAGATGGGGTATAAGCCCACCGCGTATTGCTTCTTGGGCTCCACAGAGTGCAGGGGGCTGAGTTAACGTGTAGCTAAAAACCCCAGCCTCCTTCAGATCCTTCAGGAAGCCCCAGTGGAGGTTGCAAACGTCCAAGAATAGTGCCTGCCATGTAGTTGGCCGTTAATGGTAGCTATTCTTATTGGACCTGGCAACTGATCAGAAAGATCCCATGTTGAAGAAATTGATAAATGAAGAGCTTGCCTTCTACATAAATTGAACCTCAGGGTTTTCACGTTGTGACACTTTTCTACACTTAGGCCACCAAAGAATGAATGGGGGCCTTAGAATTAGAGAGCGCTACAGCTGGCAGAGCTCAGCATTGAAAGTGTTACGCAGAAGGGCTGAGGCCTGGAAAAGGTTGCTTGACCATCCCCAGGCCGTACTGTGTACACTGGCAGCTTGGGACCCGGATGTAGCTCCCTGAGCTCTGGAACCAGATTTTTATCGGGTGTGTGACCCTGAAAAGCCACTCTGGAGAGAGGAGTGTGGAAAGACACGAGGAAAGGGTTAGTGTTCGGAGGGTGCCCTAATCTTGGGTGGCGATGCCGAAGAACAGCATAAAATACGGAGGTGCGGCCCTCTGCTATTTTACCACATGACTCCTCTTTGATGATCAGCTCCTACATCTGGTCCTTTAAAATGAAAATCAGGGTCAGTACTTTGGAAAACCATGAGAGTTTGGGGCCCTAGTGATAATCGTGGCCTCCCGTAGTATTAAAGGCCACCGCTTTGAGAATGCAGCTGCCAAAGAGTGGGTGAGAAGAGCCTGGGCTCAGAGAGGCCTCTGGGCCTTGTGGGAACCACGCCGTCCAGCGCGTCACTGCTGAGGCTCAGTGCTCAGTATTCAGCTGTGCAGGAGCGAGTTGCAGGCAAGCGAGAAGCCACTGGCAGTGGCCGAGGTCTGCAGTGTATTTAGACTTTCTGGGGGTCCTGCTTGTGTGCCCTGAAGGCAGAGTGGGGAAATAAAGAAACCAGACAGCGCACGTCGTTGATAGAACAGAACATACGAAGTTCAGGTTAGGAGTGTGTTTGCTGAGATGGCTGAGATGGGGACAGGGTGTAATCGTGTTGTGTGCTGCAGAGAGCATCTGTTTGTGACCCTAACGAAGGGCAGTTGGTTGGTCAGAGGGCAAGTCCAGGGATGGATGTGTGAGCACACAGAACAGGCTCTCAATTTGAGCGCATAGTTGGCAGGATGAGGTGCAAACCAGGCAATTTAGCTTCACAGTTGGAGGCCTCAACCACCACCCTGTGTCTCGGCCCTGCTGGGCTGCCCACTGGGATCCAAGCCCTGGAGAAACAGCCAGGTCCTGGAAGTCCTCCTGCTGTCTGGTGTCCCACGGGTTCCTTAGGGCCTAGCATGTCATTGGGCTACTTTATGACCCAGGACCACCTTTAATCAAAGACCTCAATGATTTTTAGATTCCCATGGAATCTCCGATCTTGGAATGCATTTGCATCCTTTCCTTATACCGTCAACCTTTTAGCTTGGTAGCCGAGCACATCAACTTGTTTTCCTTGCCCTTTGGAGATTTTTGGTTAAACTTGGCTCGGCCCAACGCCTTCTGGAGATTCCACGTTCCCAGGTCAGCCCTCCCCGTGCCTCTGTGCTTCTGAGCCCTAGAGAGCGGTCCCCGTGTCACTCACATGCATTCTGAGGGCTGCACTTCTCTCCACACCTGCTTCCACGGGAAATCTGGTCCTTTGAATAGGGTTCAGTGAAGACTTGAAGGGTCATAGTTTGGCCTCTGTGGTCTTTCACCTGCTTTACTGATTCTGTCCCCACTTCTTACACTTTCTCACTTGAGTATCAAAGTTCTCCCCACAATAAGGCAGCTGTGGGGAAGAATTGGATATACCTTAACAACTAGCACACATGAATACTGCTTATTTTCCAAGAATTCTAGTGAATAACAGATTTGTCTCATAACATGCACTCCAACTTGGGTGCAGATACGTTAAATCAGAGATATGACTTCATACCTGATGGACTGTTTGTATCCATTCCTAATAAATATTTTACTGTGTAATCAGCACTGTACACTCTACTATCTGGACAGCACTCACTTCAAATTTCTTTTGTCTTCTTTGTCTACCAACTTCTTTTCTTCAGTGCAAGCCTTATTACGTGCGTGGTTTAGCTCTCATCCCAATGCTCATGGTTTTGAGCCCGAAGCATGTGTGAATCCCATCCCATTTCTCCCTTCCCACTCCTTGTAGCCTAGAAAATACTGTTTTGGGTTTTTTTAAAAGAAAGTTTTATATTTTATTAGGTTTATTTTATGATTTCAGTATCCTTCTTAATGGCCTGTTATTAAGTTCTCAATCCAGGAATCTCTCTAATAGTTACCAGCACACTTAGAATTTTCTTTTGAGTAAAAGTAGTAAATGATGTGCAAGTATTCTTAAGACTTGTGTGCCTTTCTCTAAGAATGAATGTAAATTTCTCAAGGTCATTGCCATTAGCATGATTGTCAAATGTCTTTTTCCCCCCTCAAAAGAGCCTGGAGGGACTTAGTGTAATTGAAACTAGATCCCCAATACAAAGGATTTGGGGTGGGATTGGGAAGTCACTCTAATTCTGAGGATTTCCTAGGACCTCAGAGTCAGTGAGATTCTTTCCAGGTTCAAGGAATTAGGAATTTGCTACTATTTGTGATTGATACAAAATAAAGGGGAATCTAACATCATCTTTGTTGTCGTTTTCTAGAGAAAAAGTTCATTTCTGCTCTTGGGAAATAGAAAAGTCAAGGTTTAAAATAGAATTACAGTATTCTCTGATGAGGCTAAAGAATAAGAAGCTTGTCAAATCTTTATTTCTTGGGTGAAAAAAGAAAAAAGGTGGGGAGTAGGAAAAAGGTACGTTAGGTTCTAATAACTATAGTCGGCAGCATTTGTAGTGCATATTTGCTGGGCACCGTCTGAGCATTTTCCATGTTTCAGCTCGGTTATTACAACAACCCTCTGACACTCCCACTCATCTTTATTATGTGGATGATGGACTCCTGCTGCCAGAGAGGTCGAACAGCCTGCCCAGAGTCACGCGGCTAATGAATGGCAGACCAGTGGTTTTAACCATGGCAGGCGGGCCCAGAGCTCACACCAACAGCTACAAGGCTGCACTGCCATATAGCGACTCATTTTCACTTCTTCTCTCACTTCGAGTGCAGACCCACAATATATATAAAGCATAGAAGTGGCAGTTTTAGCTTTTTTTTCTTGTTGTTATTTGTTTGTTTAATAGCAGGGTTAAAAAAAAAGGCACTGTGCAGTCCAAATCAAGTTTAATTAGACCCGTGTGGAAAACATAACAATTATCTATGCCAAATTTCCAGCATTTTTTCATGTTCAATTATTAATAGTCACTGGTGCATAAATTCTTTCATTTATTTACAAAGTGAAATAATTGAAGCTTGCATAGGATTCCAAGCTGTTGCCTATTTCTTTAAAAAAAAAAACCACTTTTGATGGTGGAACACAAATTTCTTTGGAATATGGTGTTCCCAGGGGTGGAATATGGTGTTACCAGGGGTGGAATCTTGGCATTAAACTAAACTTTTCTTTCTCTTTCTTGAGCTGGTACAAGGCAGTGCGAGGTGGGGTGGTGGGGCTGGGTGGATGGAGTATTTGGATGTACACAGAGTGGGGCAAAAGTAGGTTTACAATTGTGAACATGCAAACCACAGACTTTATTCTTGTATTATTACGTATTCATTATTGCATTATTTTTCACACAGACAACTGTAAACCTATTTTAGCTCCACCCTCTCTGTTCAGATCTGTCCTCCATGTGGACCGAAGCTCCTTCGTTAGGGCCCAGACTTCCTGAAACTGAGGTTTTAGAAGGGCTTACGGAGATCTTGAGCTACTTTATCCAATGAGATTTTATAAAGTAGCAGTTCTTTTCTATTTGTGGAGGAAAAGGTAGTGAAGGCTATCCTTCCTTCCCAAATATAAAAAGGGTGTTCTTGTATTGCTTTCATAATTCAATTAAAAATTTCCTCAATAACAGTTTTCAATCTTTTCATTATTATAATACTCTTCCCATAGAAAGGGTCATAGAAATATAACAAAGTATGATGATATAAAAATAGCTATTCTAGAGCTTTGATAGTGTAAATAATTTTAAAAATAAAGTTTAAATCAATATAGTAATTTAAAACAATATGGTAGTTAAAGAAAATTTAGAAAATTCACAGAAACAGAAGCAAGGCAAAGCACACTCGCATAGTCACTATACCCGGGAGAAAGGAGCTTACTGTATTCTTGTATTTTCTCTATCTGTGAAGAATTTTTTACACCTTTTTCTGTGGTGAGTTTTTGTTTCTATTTCTCGGTTATGATCACACTGTAAATGTGATTGTGTTTCCTGCTGTGCTGGGAAGCTGTCTCAGGTTTGGAGACGACTCAGAACTTCCTTTCCGAACCTTCTGCGTCCAGGTCAGCTTCGCAGCCCGCGTCCCGGGTCCTCCCTGAAGGCGCAGCGGTGCTCCACGCTCCGGAGCGTGGGGCCGCAGAGCGTTTTCATGGCTGCTTTTTTAATGTGGAAAATGTTAAACGTATGCAGAAATAGAGGGAATATTATAATGGAACCTATGTGCCTTTCTCCCAGCTTCAACAATCATCAAATTAAGGCCAGTCTTGCTTCATCCAGACCCCAGCATCCTCTCCTCACCACAGATAGTTTGGAAGCAAATCTCTGACATACTGATACTCATTTGTATTTTTGTACACATCTCTGAAAGATTAAGGACTTTTTTTAATACTGCAATATTATGATCCTATTTAAGACCTTCTCTAGTATATTCAATTATGGAGTATCTAGTCAGTGTTCAAATTCATCTGTTTTCCTCAGTTTTCTTTTTAGTTGATTTGTATCAGGATCCAAGTGGGGTCCATGCATTGCAATTGGTTGACATGCCTCTTGAGTCCCTTTTAATATATAGGTTCACCGTTCACTGTTTTTTCCTTGCAATTTATTTTTTGCCAAAGTGAATCCTGTATTCTGCAAAGTTTCCCATAGGCTGGATTTTGCTGATTACATTCCTGTTAAATGTTCCTCTGGCTGCTGCATTTCTTTTGAACTGGCAGTTACATCTGGAGGCTGGATCAAACTTAGTTTTTGGTTCTTGTCGAGAATACGTTAAGAGTGTTGTGCCCTCCCGTCAGGAGCCGCTTCCATCCACATCAGTCGTGGGTGTGTGTGTGTGTGTGTGTGTGTGTGTGATATGTTGACAGTCCGTGGTGATTGTTGCTGCCTAAATCCATCAATTCACTGGGGAATTCAAAATCTTATTTCAGTCATTTCTTCATTTATGATCTAGAATGCTTCTGTAAAGGGAAACTCCTATGAATCAGGCATTGGCTATTCTGAGTTTATGTGGGGAAGGCAGGAAAAACACCTGATTTTTTCCCTCTATATTTACCAGCTTTCAAATAATTAGTTGGCTTTGTTAGCTAGCTAATTAGTAATATTCTCCAAAGATAACCATTGAGAGAGACAGACAGAGGTAGAGGCAGGGACAGACAGGTGAGTGATTCATTAAGACGTCATGAATTTAAAATATTGTGTTTCAATCCATTGCATTTATGCTTACTGGTACTGAAATGGTGCTGTCTCAGACCAGCGGGATCCCCTCGTGTGGGCTCCTGAATCCTTTGGTGTGACTCCAGCAGTCTTGGATTGTTTTCTTGCTTTCTGATGCTTAGATGTATTCTAGGCTAGTGGTTCTCGCAGTGTGGTCTGAGGGCGCCCATGGTTCCTGACTCCTGAGACCCTGTAGAAGGGTCTATGAAGCCAAAACAATTTTCATAGTAGTATTAAGGCATCATTTATCTCTTTTACTCTCATTTTCTCAATACGTATAGTGGAATTTTCAGAATACCACATGTTGGCACACACAAATGTGTGCGTATATTGGTGTTTTCTAGAATTTTCTCAGATAAGCTCAGAAGACAAAAAAACTGAAGAACTACTATTCTGTGTTCATCTTTTAAATTTCTCCCCACATGCATGGAATCATTGATGACCTTATAAATTCTCTCCCTTATTTCTTAACTTTTTTACGTGTGAGAGATCTTTTCCAAGTCCCACAGTTAATAAAGAGCAAACACCGGAATTTGAGGTCGATGTTTATGCAGTGCCCTGCCTGCCCCGCCCTCACAAAAGAGAATCACTGATGTCCAGAAATTTATGATTATTAAAGCTCAGGAGCTATAAGCACTGCTGCTACACCAGACATGTACGTGTTAGGTGTCACTAAGTAAAATCTACCAGTTCTTTTTCTGAAGTGGAATGATTGTGAAAAGGGACGAACAGATGCAGAGGCAGGATGAGTGGTGGTTGTAGCTCCATGGTGAAATGAAAAACAATGCCCCGAATATATTGTTTTTCTGGTCACAGAAGGGAAATTCAAGATGCCATGGTAATTCATTAGAGCCGTAACTTTTGAAAATCTCAGTAAAGCAGAGAAAATCCTGCTTTAGCCCCTGGAATTCCATAAGGGCTCATGCATTTCCTACTAATCTCTGAATGCAGGGTCCAGTTGGTTGCTTGACCACATAGCTTAAAAGTCCTCCCCACCCCCCCACCCCATCTTGTGGTTAGTGGAACCAAATCCTGCAAGAAAGCATCCTGCAGTTTTCAAAGCTGAATAATGGCGCCTGAAGCCTGGATCCCTTATTTTTTTCATCAGTGAATAGTACACAAATATCTATGGGACAGGTACTTAAAACGGCTGGATTTTGCAGTTCTGGCTCCTCAGGGGAATCTATTTTGTCTCATTCGGTTGAGGCCCAACTCAGTAACTCATCTTTTGTTCACAATTCCTAATAACTGTAGCTTCTCTTGGGTAATGGGTAACATTAACTCTTGTTTCCCAGCCACGTGGAAGGGTTTCCATCACAAGAAAGGGAAGTGTGGCCCTAGCTGATGTGGCTCAGTGGATTGAGCACTGGCCTTCAAATCAAAGGGTCGTGGTTTGATTCCCAGTCAGGGCACGTGCTTGGGTTGCAAGCCAAGTCGTGCCCCACACTGGGAGTGAGTGAGAGGAACCACACATTGATGTTTCTCTCCCTCTCTTTCTCCTTCCCTTCCCCTCTCTCTAAAAATAAATAAATAAAATGTTTTTAAAAAAGAAAAGGAAATGTGTTTTTAAAACAGCTAGCAGTGGCTTTCTGAATTTAGAGTATGTATGGGTGAGGAGCAGGATTGCTCAATGGCCTTGACTATTTACCAACTAAGAAGCACCTGACCACCTCAGGTGCCATCTGGCAAAGTGTCATCATACAGGAAGCTTGGATCAGAGCCCACATCGCTGTTCAGGTGCTTCATAATTACTTCGTGGTCCAGGTGGGGAGAGAGGCAAAGAGTGTATGTCAAGGGCTCCTCAGAGCTCTTAGTAAAATACAGATTTCTTTTTTGGCAAGTATATATTAAATACTAAATAAGTTTTTGTATTTATGAACAAATGTATTTTTCACTGGAACCTTGTTCATTTTTCTAAACATTAAACCCACCACAGTGACATGATTTACATATCTGCTCTATGTGACCTGTTGCATTTAGATTTATGTATTCGGAAAGTCAGAAGCCTGGGCTTTGCTAGCGTGTCGTCTCACTGACTTTGCTGAAGGCAGCCTTAGAATACGTGAAAGTCAGAGTACGAAGTGGAGGTAGTCTTTCATGGGGATGGGCACTGCCACTGGTCATATCAAAATTTAATTTTCTTTCCTACTTGTCACTTTGATCAAATTGCAGAAGAAAAACAATTCAAGTTTCATGTTCAACACTGAACAGACCCAGCTCCACACGAAAAGCATGTGGTGTATGATGATGTGAGCCTTGAATTTATGGCTCGGGAATGCCAGGAATTTGGGGTTCTGGTGTCACTGAGGAAAATGGCCCCGCCTTTCTGCCCTTTGGTTTCCTGTTTAGAAAGTTCTGCTCCTTCACAAAGACCTTGAAGTACTAGGAGGAAAGGTGCTGTGGGTGTGGAGTTTTCCACAACGTGCCGTCTCAACTGAAAGGCTGGGATAAAGGTAGGTGAATGCTTTATAAAAACGTATTTTACATACATATGAAATATTTGTCAGTTTCTGCCACACTAAATTATTTATTCAGGTGTGAATAGCCCCAGGCAATTTGAACTTAGATTTAAAATTCAGGTTTTTTTAAAAATTGAATTTATTGGGGTGACGTTGGTTAATCAAATTACACAGGTTCAGGTATACAGTTCTACCATACGAAGTTCAGGTTTTGTTTACCTAATTTCTTTCTTTCTCTTAAAAGCAAAGGATATAAAGGTGTAGGGAGTGGAAATTGGAATTGATTTTAATTGCCTGAACAGGTTTACAGCAAAAGGCTTTATTGAAGTGAAAATGAGGGCCAGGTTATTTTTGTTCTTGTCCTGTGTCTAATTATAGGAGTAGTCCATTGATCTCTTTCCCAAGTCTAAGTGAGGTTATCCATCACTAAGTGAGCCATAACTTAACTCTTCGTGATGGCTGCGTTGACTGAAAAATCTCTGGGGTGTGAATTCAGAATTCTCGGGATACAATTGGAGGTGGAATCCATGATAGGGATGATGCCCAAGAGGAAACAAGGCCATTTCAGGATATTCCAGAAACTGGGAAGAGCTCTTCCACGCACCGCGCCCCCCAACTCTCCGTGAGCCACTGTCAGGAGCAGTTGTGTTTTGTATCCTTCCAGTGCTGTGGAGTTAAAACAGAGCTGGAGTGAGGCTGATGTGGGGACTGGGCATAGTCCATTACGACAGCATCTCTCTCCGGAAAGTACCACTCTTTAGAAAAGATAAATGATGGCATTGCGTGATTTGTAGCTCATACACAGAGGCCATCACTGCTGCTGGAAATTTAGGACCATGTTGTGTTCAAACTTGTGGTATTTTGGTTTGGTTCTAAGTGTACATTTTTTTGTGTGTGATGTCATTTTGCCTGACGAAGCTACATGTGGGTGTTTTGGAGCCCATTATCAGAAACCAGTGGGACTAGAAAACTGGAACTGCTTAGTTGAGGGTCCAAGCCAAGGTGGAGTGAGTTCAGGACAGAGTATATGACGTCGTGGCCATGGCCTTGGTCCTCAGGTGACAGGGCTGGACTGGTGGTGTTTGTTTTACTGAGGGAGGAGAGCTGTTCTCTGCATTTGACTACATGTTGCTGTGCAGTCTGACATTTTAGGGCTTGGGTCTGGGAAAGAAATATGCTCTACTTAGTATTGTAGAGGTTTGTATAATTTGTATGATTTTTCTGTCTCTTTTACTTTGAGAAGCAATTTGGGAAGTGGAATAGCAGAAAACCCAGGCGATCTGCAAATAAGAAAGATTAAGAGGGAAAAGTCTTGAGACGGGCACAACTACAGGAACCTCCTGAAGTAAAATTGGAATCGCACTACTGAGAGAGAAATGAGGATTGGTATCGGTTAGCCTTTGCTGTGAAACATACCATCATCACACTTAGCAGCTGAAAGCAAGTCATTTATTTGCTCACAATTCTGTGAGTTGGTAG